>BSBM01000361.1:71190000-71440000 GCA_027924585.1 Larix kaempferi | reverse complement strand
TGGACCAGAAAACCAATAAGATAGAAAGAGTGCGCACCTCTGCACTAGTGAACCAGAAAAGCTATGAACCTGTGCACCAGAAATTCAAAAAAGAAGAAACCAGAAATCCAGAAATTCTGTTGTTGATCCGGAAGGTGTAAAGTTGAAGTTTCCAGAAGCTGATCAGACTAGAATTCTCAATTCAATCAAGATCATCTCCTGGTAAGTATTATTCTATATCTTGAAACCTCAATCTCCTTGATCCCTGGATAAGATGGCTCCAAGCACTAATCTTGAAGACAAGCTAGAGGGTATAGAAAATTTCTGGGCATGGAAATACAGAATTGGTCTCATTCTTGAAGAGAATGATCTTGTCCAATATATTAAAGATGAGATTGCAGAACCTGAAGAAGATGAAGCCAAAGAGAAATATAGGAAGGACCTGATTAGGGCAAAGAGAATCATTGCTGATTCTATTAAGGACCACTTGATTCCCCAAGTGGCATCCAAGAAGATTCCAAAGGAAATGTATGATGTCGTAGGCAGAATGTATGAAGGAAATAATATCAATAGGAAGATGAACCTGAGAGCTCAATTGAAGAGCACCAACATGAATAAAGGAGAATCCATTCAAGATTATTTCTCAAGGGTTTCCCAGTTCAAGTAACAACTAGATGCCATTGGAGATACTCTTGATGAAGATGAACTATTCATGACTGCTCTAAATGGTCTCACTAGACCATGGGAGTCATTTATCCAAACCATGTGTGCCAGAAAAGAAAGCATGAAGTTTGATGTGGTATGGGAAGATTGCATCCAAGAAGAAGCTAGGGTTGCTAACAGAGAAGCCTTGCTCAAAGAAGGTGACCAAGCCTTGGCCACTCACACCAAGAGAAGAAGGAATAAACCCTACTTCAAGAAGGATAGCCACAAGGAGTCTCAACCTCCACAAAGATTTCAAAAGAGAAGAGGAACTACTCAAGGATATAAGTTTTCCACATTCCAATGCTTCAATTGTCATAAAATAGGACACATTGCTATGGATTGTTCCTCAAAGGAAAAGAAGAAGGGATTCCACTATAAAATACATCAAGCTCACCTAGCAAAAGATGAAAGTGAAGAAGAAGAAAAAGAGGAAGAAATACCTCACAATAAATATCTAGAAGAGAAGAAGAAGAAGAAGAAAGGCCCTTCTTCAAGAGAAGATCTAGAAGGAATGAAGAAGAAGATGCAGAAGAGTATGTTGAATTCTCTGCATTCTCTGGATCTATAACACCTGGAAAAGATACATGGCTTATCGATAGTGGTTCTTCAAAGCACATGACCGGACAAAAGAAAACTCTTTCAAAACTGGAAGAGAAGACCTCCCCACAAAAGGTGTCATTAGGAGATGACTATCAATATCCCATCAAAGGAATTTGTGAAGCAAGCTACAAGCTTGATTCTGGAACACCATTGAAGATGAAGGAGATATTATATGTCCCATAATTGAAGAAGAACTCACTTTCTATCTCATCTCTAGATAAGAAAGGTTATAGGGTTGCATTCATAAATGGACAACTACTCATGTGGTCCAAAGGAAAATCAATTGAGGATGCAATTGTTATTGGTCAAGAGGAAGGAGGTCTATACAAACTCAGGGGACATCCAGAAGCTTCCCTTGTTCATGAAGCCACAAGCCCTAGTGAACTATGGCATAGGAGGCTTGCTCATATTAACTACAAAGCACTACCTCATGTGAGTAAAGTAGTCATAGGACTACTAGATTTGAAGATTGATCATGATGGCACATGCAAAGGATGTGCAAAAGGGAAGAATATCAAGAACCCATGTCCAAAGAGTGAAACTGTCACGTCCCCTCCCATCATACCAGTGCGATGGAGAGGATCGTGATGCTAAAACCGAGCATCTAGCCCCATGAACTTATTAAATAAGCATTCACATAATATAAAAAGAGATATGGAAATGTATAATTATAAGAAAACAAAACGGAAGTAATTTCAATTACACGTCCATCATACATTCAAGATATTCATCAAATAAATAATTGCAAAGTTAACACAAGTGAATACTTATCTTATAACAAAGTAGTCCCAAGCAACTGGCTATGCAACTGCAATGTTCCACCCAACCATAGGCCAGTTGTGATCATCAATATCTCAACACACTGCCACCCCCGAGCTGGGCATGATCTCTACAAGTAATCAGGGAACAACAGACTCGTACATAGCTCAAAGATACACTAAATCAGCCAAGCCAAGCTATAGTTGGGTTTATCAGGCTGTTAGGCAATGGCAGGAAGAATTGCTAAGCTAGTGGGATCATCCATAGAGATATGGGCACCCTCTATAAGATCTATCTAGCTTGGTCTCCACAATACCTACACACCTGGCATGAGGAAGTATTCCCTTCACTAATACACAGTCCCTCAGGCCATACCTCCCATTCTAGTGTTCTTCAAGGTGTGCATAGAAGAGAAACCAACCCTTTTGATACTCTTGAGAGGTTACCTCCTCACTAGGTTTACCAAGCCAATTCTGGTCCACTTCCACTCCTAATTCTTGCTCATAATTTCCAGCCAACACAAGGATGCACCCTACAACAAAACACAAGTGCTGAAAAACGTGGGCAACCAAAACGAACTAGTAGATGGGGAATAAACCCTGGGAGAGCAAATTCGTTTTTAGAAAATGTTTTTCTGCATTTCAGGGGCAAAAACGACCTCTATAAACCCCTAAAACATGACTCCCTTTCTCCCAGCCACTGTGCAACACAAAAATGATCTCCCATCTATGGAAAAATGTACAAAATTGGTAAAAAACGTGATGGGGAAAGCCCAGCTAGCTCAGACTGCGTGAGAGAGGAAATACTATGGGTTCATAATGGCTTTGGGCACCATTTCATGGGTGTTTTCTTTCCCCAGAAGCAAAAGTACGTTTTCCCAGGTTGATGGATTGCCCATGCACGAAATTGGTTGCCATGCCTCTTCATTCCCAAGGCATTAACTACCTCAACCAATTTCTAGAAGAATTAAATGATTGGGTGCATAAGTCAGAATGGGTAGTTGAGGGTTTATGGGTTTTCTCATTGACACATGGATTAAAACCATTGGCTCAAGGGTTTGAATAATTTTCCTCCCTATTCCTTATAGAATCATGCCTCCATCTCTTTGTTGCATTACATAGCTAGTTGTGGGTTTTTCATTAAAATTCATATTTACATGATGTCTTAATTTACATTGTGCCTATCTAGCACAAGAACCATAGGCATCTATTTTTTTTTTAATTGCCGATACATAAAATACTAAATCAATGGTGGGGCCTTGCCCTTGAGCTCCTCACCATGATTAAATAACAATATTTACATCATTTATGATTTAATGCAAAAAGGGGGTCAAAATGGGGACATGACAGAAACAAAGACTAAGAGTATTTTGGAATTGATTCATTCAGATGTATGTGGACCAATGCCCTCCAAATCCTTGAGTGGATATGAATACTACCTTACATTTATTGATGACTACTCCAGGAAGAATTGGATATACTTTATAAAAGGGAAGAATGAAGTCTTTGGAAAGTTCAAGGAGTTCAAAGCATTGATAGAAAATCTTTCAGAAAAGAAGATCAAAATACTCAAGATAGATAATGGTGGAGAATACACTTCAAAATATTTTGAAGTCTTTTGTAAATAATATGGAATCAAGAGGGAGTTAACCACTCCTTACAATCCTCAAAAAAATGGTGTTGTGGAAAGAAAGAATAGAACCATTATGGAAGCAGTGAAGACATTGATATATGATCAAGACCTACCTATGTATCTATGGGTTGAAGCAACCAGGACAACAGTCTATGTGGAGAATAGACTATCTCATAGTGCTCTTGAATTCAAAACCCCAGAAGAAGTGTTTACAGGAAAGAAGCATGAGGTAATCCACCTCAAGATATTTGGGTGCCCTGTATATATTCACATCCCAAAAGAAAAGAGAACTAAATTAGACCCTTCTGGAAAGAAGGGGATATTTGTTGGATATTGTGAAACATCCAAGGCATCCAGAATTTACATCCCAGGATTCCACCATATGGAGATTAGTAGGGATGTGACATTTGATGAAGAGACAACTCTCAAGAAATCTAGGAAGTTCCAGTATGAAGAAGTATATGAAGAAGATGCACCTCCCAGAATTGCAGAGTCTGTTCCCATCCCTGAAGATGTAACACCTGAAGACCATGATATGATAGAACCACAAGAACCCCCCATTTCAAACATTTCAAGGAAAAGAAAGCCAGCATGGGCAAGAGATATTATATTAGGAGTAGAAAAGTATGGAGCTCCTGAAGGCTCCGCTAGAGTGAGTAAGAAACCAAATCCCTTCTCCAACTATATGGCTTTGATGTGTGATCTTGTAGATCAAAAACCTACTAGTTATGAAGAGGCAGTTCATAAGAAGGAGTGGGTAGAGGCAATGACAGAGGAATACCAATCAATAATGAAGAATGAGGTTTGGGATATAGTTCCTAAACCTAAAGACAAAAGTGTGGTATCCTCCAAATGGATATGCAAAATAAAGCATGATGCGGATGGGAGCATTGAAAAATATAAAGCAATATTTGTGGCCAGAGGATTCTCTCAGAATGAGGGAATTGACTATGAAGAGACATTTGCACCAGTTGCAAGGTACACTTCTATTAAAACCATCATGGCACTTGCATCCATGATGAAATGGGATTTACACCAGATGGATGTGAAGATAGCCTTCTTGAATGGTGTAATTGAGGAGGAAGTGTACATCGAACAACCTCAAGGATTTGAGGTGGAAGATGGAAGAACCCATGTATGCAAACCGAAGAAGGCTTTGTATGGGTTGAAGCAAGCTCCCAGAGCTTGGTATGGAAGAATTGACAGTTTCTTGACAAGCTTGGGCTTTACCAAAAGTAAAGTTGATCCTAATCTTTATCTCAAAGTTATGAATGATGAACCTGTCCTATTGTTTCTATATGTGCATGATCTATTTCTGACTGGAAATGAGAAACAGATTATCGAGTGCAAGAAGAAGCTCTCATCAGAATTTGAAATGAAAAATCTCGGATTTATGCACTGCTTCCTAGGTCTGGAAGTGTGTCAAGGACCAGATGGAATCTTTCTCAACCAAGGAAAGTATGCTATAGGAATCTTGAAAAGATTCGATATGTTAGAATGAAAATCCATGGCCACTCCCATGGATTCCAACTTGAAACTATTAGTTGATGACTCTTCAGAATTAGTGGATATAACTCTGTACAGACAGATTATTGGGTCATTAATGTATCTGAAAAATACCAGGCCAGACATATGCTTTGTGGTGAACACCCTGAGTCAATATCTAGTGGAAGCTAGACAAGTTCACCTGATTTCTGCAAAACATGTGACGAGGTACCTAAAAGGTACAATAGATTTTGGTCTATATTATCCAGGAGATCATGACTTCAGATTATATGGCTACATAGATGCTGATTGGGTAGGAAGCATATTAGACAAGAAGAGTACATTGGGGGGATGTTATTGTCTAGGATCTACCATGATCTCATGGTTTAGTAGGAAGCAGTCAAGTGTGGCTCTCATCACAGCTGAAGTGGAATATATAGCTGCCTGCTCTGCTAGTTGCGAAGCGGTATGGCTTCGGAAGTTGTTATCAGGATTGTTTGAATTAGAGATGGACCCCACTGTGATCCTGTGTGATAGCTAGAGTTGTATCAAAATGACAAAGAATCCAGTATTCCATGATAATTCAAAGCACATAGAGATCCGATATTTATATATACGGGAAATGGTGCAGAAAGGAGCTATCAAGCTCAAGTATGTAGGCATTGATGAACAAGTTGCTGATGTGTTGACCAAACCTCTGTCTCGAGTAAAGTTTGAGTATTTCCGAGACAAGCTTGGTGTAGTTCAAAAGGAACCTCCTCAAAAGGAGGAGTGATATGTTCGATAATAATATTTGGATACTGGTATCGAGATGGATACTTGTATCAATGATGAGATTGCCCATGTGGATACTTGTATTGATGATATGTATACTTGTATTGTTGTGGATACTTGTATTGATGATGTGTATACTTGTATTGGTGTGGATACTTGTATTAATGATATGGATACTCGTATTGGTGTGGATACTTGTATTGATGATTTGGATACTGTATCGATGATGAGGATACTTGTATCAATGATGAGGCTACTTGTTCTGATGATGAGGTCAATATATGGTACCTAGTTGATATGATAGGAGTGTATCATCCCTGAACACCTAGTTCAAAATGTACGTGATGGGGGTTGCATCATCTCGGAACCACTAGTTCAAAATGTATGTGATGGGGATTGCATCATCCTGGAACCACTAGTTCAAAATGTACGTGATGGGGATTGCATCATCTCGGAACCACTAGTTCAAAATGTACGTGATGGGGATTGCATCATCTGAGAACCACTAGTTCAAAATGTACGTGAGGGGATTGTATCGTCCCTGGACTTTGGTCCTTGAATTGATCCGTAGACAGATGTCTCCGAGAAGTGGTCCCTAGTGGACGAGAGGGGATTGTATCGTCCCTAGACTTCGGTCCCTGAATTGATCCATAGAGACATGTCTCCGAGAAGTGGTCCCCAGTGGACGAGAGGGGATTGTATTGTCCCCGGACTTCGGTCCCTGAATCGATCTATAGACATATGTCTTCAAAAAATGGTCCTTAGACTTTGTCTAACTTGACGAGTGGACTGCATCATCCCTAGACATGTTATGGTGTGTTAAATGGATCATGTGTTTTGTAGGGTATGCTGTTGATGATCATGTGATGATGATGAGGATGATCGTGTAATGACGATGCCGATGATCGTGTGATGACGATGCTGATGATCATGTGATGACGATGCTGATGATTGTGTGATGACGATGCTATTGATTGAGAGGATCTAGATGTTGTTGTAGCTATTAGAGTGATGCAGAAGGTGAAGACTCGGTACTTGATGTTCCAGTATTGAAAATCTTAAAGATGTTCCAGTAACTGGTTGAGTTACTGAAGAAAGCTTCCAATGATTTATAGATGTATCATTTATCATGTAGTTGATGACTCCTTGCTCCTACAGATGTTGTTATAATTTCCTTCTGGTTAAGGGGGAGTGTTGAAATATTGTAACTTCAAAGAATATTACATTTGTATTTTATTATTCTGGAGATGTTTCATTCCTCCGATGGGACTTTGTTATGTATCTGGAGATATTTATTCCTCCGAGATTGTGGTAACTAGGGTTATTAGATCTCCTAGGGGAGGTCGGCCCTAAGTTAGTTATTTGAGGGTTATTAGACTCTCCTAGGAGAGGTCGGCCCCATAGGGTAAAAAGTTAGTCAGAAAACAAGTATAAGTAAAGGAGGATATTCCTCACTTATCTCACTCAATCATCCACTTGGAAGTAGCGCACAAGTGAGAGAGAGGTCTGCATAGGAGGAGGAGGAGCTCTTGTTTTGGTCTCTACATCTTGTATTTAGTTGATCATCTATATTGAGGAAAGCTTTGCTAGTTTTCTACCCCATGAGGGTTTCCAAGGGTAAATCCTTGTCTATCTTGTGATTGTGTTTCTTTCAGTGATCTTGCTAGTCAAATTAGTTTAAACTTAACAATGACGACGATGACGAATATGATCATCATCATCAAAATCATCATATTCATCATCATCCTCTTCATTAGTCATCATCATCGCCATGTTCATCATCCTCACCATCATCATCATCATCATATGATCATGGTCACGATGATCATTGTCTTCGTCATCATAATCGGCATCTTCATCATCCTCATCATACTCGTCATAGCCATCATCATCATCATCATCATCATGGTGATGATGATGATGAAGATGATCATGAAGATGAGGATGATGTGCTGCATATTTGTCATCATCTTCATCATCAACATCATCATCATCTCCATTAGTCATCATCACCATCTTCATGGTCATCATCATCATCATCTTCGTCATGATGATGATGATGATGATGATGATGAAGATCATGATGATGATGAAGATGGTGATGATGATGATGTTGATGATGATGATGACAATGATGACTAATGGAGATGATGATGATGATGATGATGTTGATGATGAAGATGATGGTGAATATGCAACACATCATCATAATCTTCATCATCATCCACAACATAATACACATCATGATCATCATGATCATCATCTTCATCATCATCATCATCATCGTCATTGTGAGGACGAGCATGAGGATGATGATGATGATGATGATGATGATGATGATGACTAATGGAGATGATGATGATGATGATGATGATGAATATGCAGCACATCATCCTCATCATCATCAGCATCTTCATCATCATCAACAACATGATCATCATCATCATCATCATCATCATCATCATCATCATCATCATCATCATTGTGAGGACGATGACGATGATGATGATGATGATGATGATGGTGGTGGTGGTGGATGATGATGAATATGAGTACAATGATGAAGATGATGATGATGAATATGATCATCATCATCAAAATCATCATATTCGTCATCATCATCTTCATTAGTCATCATCATCACCGTCTTCAACATCCTCACCACCATCATCATGATCATCATCGTATGATCATGGTCATGATGATCATTGTCTTCGTCATCATAATCGTCATCTTCATCATCCTCATCATCCTCATCATACTCATCATCGCCATCTTCATCATCATCATCATCATCTTCGTATCGTCATCATCATCATCACCATCATCATCATCATCATCTTAATATCGTCATCATCATCATCATCATTGATGATGATGATGATGATGATGACGACAAAGATGTTCTTTATGATGATGATGATGATGACGACGACAAAGATGTTGTTTATGATGATAATGATGATGATGATGATGGTGATGGTGGATGATGATGAATATGAGTACAATTATGAAGATGATGATGATGTTGATGATCATCATACTCATCATCATCATCACCATCAATGGTGATGATTAGGATGATAATGATGATGATGATGATGACGTTGACGATGAAGATGATGACGTAGATGTTTATGAAGATGAGGAAGAAGGACGATGATGATGATGGTGTTGTTGATGACGATGATGATGATTACGAAGATGATGATGATGATGGTGATGAGGATGAAGAAGATGATGATGATGATGGAGATGAAGATGTTGATGTTCATGACGATGGTGATGAAGATGATGATGATGAAGAAGAAGAAGATGGGGATGATGAAGAAGATGATGATGGTGGAGATGTTGATGAGGAAGGGGGAGATGACAATGATGATGAAGATGTTGATGATGATCGTGATGGTGATGATGATTATAATGATCAGATGTTGATGAGGAAGGGGGAGATGACAATGATGATGAAGATGTTGATGATGATGGTGATGGTGATGATGATGATGATGATGATCATCATCATATTCATCATCATCATCATCATCTTCATCACCATCATGATCATCATCCTCGTTACCATCATCCTCATCACCATCATCATCATCATCACCATCGTCCTCATCATCTTCATCGTCATCTTCATCACCATTGTCATCATCATCAAAATCTTCATCATCATCACCATCACCATCATCTCATCATCATCATCATCATCATCATCAACATCTTCAACATCATTGTCATCTTCCCCTTCCTTATCAACATCTCCATCATCGTCATCTTCTTCATCATCACACCTTCATCAACTTCATGTATCCCCTTGACAAAGGAAATTAAGTAAACCATACAAAGGCATACAATAATGCGGATGCGCAGAGACGCGTGCACGCTATTATTAACGCGTGCACGCAATCAGTCATGTGTGTGCGTGTTTGCGTGTGCGCGTATTTGCGTGCATGAGTGTTTGAATTCAAATTGTTTTTGGAGCCCTTGTAGGCTTGGAATTAGCTTCGGATCGCACCTTGAGGATCGGTCTGATTTATGTAAAAAAACATCAAATGCTGTAACTTTCGTTTTTTCACAAGTAGTTCCACATAAGCTCCACGAGTGCAATGTAGATGAAATTGCACATGCTTGTCGAGCTCTGTGTGCAAATTCTAAATATATAATTTTTGAATAGATATGTTGTTTTTTCCTATTTTTAATTCATTTTTAGTTGCACTTATGTCAAATTTGTAAAAAACATAGGCCATTTATTTGGCCTATAACTTTTGATTGGCTTACCTATTTTGAAAACGGAAGAGAGCCCGGATAAGAGCACGAAAATACCTACAACCTAAAAAAAAAAGTATTTTGATTATTTTTAGACCATGATATTGTGGCTCAACACTTGACCATGTCATTTTAGGGATTCACTGACTTCGGTAATTTAAAAAAATATATAAAATTGAAATTTTGGAAAAATAGCCCCGTGCAAGATTCTTCTGTTGCCTCCGCCTCTACATATTTTTTTTCTTGTAAATTGAAAATATACATAGCAAACGGGTGGCTCAACAAAAACATGTACATTATGTTTAAGAAAAAAAATAACATACCAATGTTCGAATAATGACATTTTGGGGTGGTTATACCACTTTTGCATAAATAAAAGTTATATATTCCGGAAGGTCATCCGTTTTTCTACGTTTCATCTGTTTACTCCCAAAACAATTTGTAGGTACCTCTAATAATTCATTTTAATGATAATATTTCTGTTTTTCCAGAATGTCATTGCAACTAACGTGTCATAATTGGGTATCATTACCTTGCACCAGCCCTTATTGCAATATTAATATTTACATCATTTTACAATGTTCCATGGCTTAATAACACATGGCTAATATAATATCAAATACTTTCATTTTTAAATAAAATCTGAGCATCCACTAGTGAGGCCTTGGCCTTGAGCTCCACGGTAGGCAAACATACATCGCATGTATACAATATTTACACTAAAAGCCAACATATCCTAAGGGTCAAAATTGGGGTATTACAATAATCCTTTTACCATCTCTTTCTGTTGCAACAATTTGAGACCACCAATGTCCATATTCGAAATGCCATAACCAATAATCATCCATGCATGTTGCTCTTTGAGCAAAATAGTTTACCTTGCTGCTGCAATTCATGACTAGTGGATACATCATGTTCCTAGTCAGTTTTGCTTTGATGATAAACTATCTATTCAAGTGTTTGTCATAGATTTCATAGTCTAATCCATCAAAGACAAGTCTGTGTTTCTTTTCAATATGTTTCCCAATGCTAAGCAGATTATGCTTCAATCTTGGTGTATAACATACATATGTGATTGTCTTCTGTTGGTGTTGTTCGGTTAGAATGTTGACCACTCCTTTGCCAAGAACTAGAACTACCTCATCCATGTTGACTTTGACCTATTTCTTCACTGATTCATCTAGGTCTACAATTAGACCTCTATCACCTATCATATGGTTATTGCAAGCACTATCTAAAATCCAAAGACCCTTTGGGCTTTTGTGTGCAGCATGACATGTAAGAAATAACATATATTCTTTTCTCTCAGACGTATTAGTCACATTATCATTATGTTTTTCCTACTCGTCCTTTTTCCTTTTACATTCATTAGCACAATGGCCAAATTTATTGAAATAAAAACACTTAACATTAGATTTATCTGACCTATTTTTGTCACAATTCCTGCCTTCATGGTTATGATCGTGATCCTAATCTTCCTTACCTTTGCTTCGGCCACCGCTGCCTCTTCCTCTTGATCCTCCTCTACCTCTACCTCTACCTCTTCCTCTGTCTCTTCCTCTTCCTTTTGAGAATGAGGCTTGTGCTTTGAAAGCATTCTCCAGATAGGACTCTTCATTCTTGTTGATTTTGGATTCATATGATAGTAGTGATCTGGGAACTCATCTATAGAGAGAGTGCTCATATCCTTTGCTTCGTCAATTGCTGCAACTTTCAGATCAAATTTGGTGGGTACGGATCTTAGAACACTTTCAACCAACCTTTGGTATTCGATATTTTCATCATAAGTATTTAGCTGATTAACAATCTCCATGACTTGGGTAATGAAAGAATCCACTTTGTCTGATTATTTCATCTTCAAATATTCAAAATCTCTTCTTATGTTTTGGATTTTAGTTGTTTGTACCTTATCGACACCTTGATAACTGGTCTCCGAGGTTTCCCATGTTGCTTTGGCATGCAATGAAGTTGATATCTTTGGAAATACGATGTTATCCAAAAAATTCACTATCTGATGCAGTGCCTTCGCATCCTTCTTCCTTTGATTCCTCAGTATAATCATTTTCCACGTTTGATAGGGCTTGATAAGCTGCATCATCTGCTAGTTCAGAATAGCCATGCATGCCATATTCCCACACATCTTCTAATCTTAGATAAATCACCATCCTTGTGGACCAAACATCAGGAGTAGAAATCTGAGACTGGTTTTTGCTGCTAGAAGCCATAGACGTTACAGAGTTTTTCACTGCCTCTTTCAAGAAAAAAATCCCATTTTTTTAATAATATCTCCACTTCACCTCCTTAATAAA
The DNA here is from genome assembly GCA_027924585.1 of Larix kaempferi. Taxonomy (NCBI): domain Eukaryota; kingdom Viridiplantae; phylum Streptophyta; class Pinopsida; order Pinales; family Pinaceae; genus Larix; species Larix kaempferi. Next base: position 71,427,485 of record BSBM01000361.1, on the reverse strand, counting down.
TTTTATAAAAAAATCTTTAAAAAAAAACACTCTTCTTCTCTTTTAAATTCCACCCTTTGTCACAACCTTTTACAAAAGTTTTTATAATAAAAACTTAAAAAGAAATTGTATATGATATATAAATTCCATATCCTCATCCTCACATGAACTAACTCATAAAGAGCATTAGCATGAATTAAAAATATCTCGTGAAAAAGAAAACCCATTAAAAAAGGATCTCCACGATATTTTCAAGAGAGGTTTTTCGTGCCTCTCAAATGGGCTTCTATGCGAAAATACCAAAGATTATCATGGCTCTTCCCAAGGTGGAAGCATGGAAATATTGAGAAATTTTCTCTAGATTGTCTATATTAAGGCCATGAAAATTTACAAGAAATTTTTATTTCACAATTTTTCCCAAAATTATCGCGCCTTTATGTTCGAGAGGGCCTGGAAATTTCCTAATTTTTTTTGCAATTTTTTTCAAAGCCATTGCTTCTTTTGCATTCTTCTTTTGCATTCTTGAGATTTTCTTCTTTACTCTGATTGATCCAATGCTCTGATACCAAACTAAAAGTTGGAGGCGAAAATAAACACAAAGATTATGCAAAATGAGCTACACTCTTCAATCTTGATTGATAAATAGAAGATCAACTGAAACAAATTACAATAAAAAATTGAAAGAGTATTTAAATACTTATTGAAAACCTAAAGATCTAACCTAACTTTTGTCTGCATGCTTTATTGCATGCTTTATTCTTAAACTAAATTGAATTTCTAAATAGAACTAAAGCTAAAAGTTAAATCTAAGGATAATAAGAGTAATTACTATTTCTAACATATTTATATTTGAGGGAACTGAACCATTTATACATTCAGAAACATAATTTAAACAACACAACTAAAAGCTTTTATGTAATATGTTGTTCTTCCAGGAACAATACGTCATTTTCCCTTATCAAGTAAATAACTTCAACGAACTACAATCGAAAGAGATTAAAATGTCCTGATCAGAAATCTTAAATTCTAATCCAATTTTCCTCAAAGGTGTGCGTGTATACTAGAAACATACAAGGTAAGAAATAGCATTGTTGAGACGTCCAACTGTTTCCAAGAATTTTTTACATATAAAGGAACCATTCCCTTTGTCAAAGGTAATCGAATTAGCGTTTACCTTTGGCCACAAATTTTGAACTTAGACTTTCAAGATCAAAATCACATTTGTAATTAGACATCCATGAACAAAATTTGTAATTAGAAACTCAAGCTTTTGGCGTTATGAATATGTTAAATATTGAACCTAAATATTTCCTATATTTGTGAATGATATTTTTCACAAAAATAAATCTGCAAAGATTGTTTAGTATACCTCATCTATCAGAATTTTCTGAAATAATTGAATAACCAACAACATCAAACAAACATTGAAAAACATATGTAATTAATTGGTAATAATCCCATCATTAAAAAAATATTCCTACCGACAGACATGCGAACAAAAATGTATTTTAAGAATATACTGTAGCTAAGATTTTCCTCGCCGGGGAAGAGGATGCCTCACTTCTTCCCTCCTCAAGAGAATTTGCATAAATATCAATCACGGGCTATCAAACTCACTAAATCTGCATATCACTTTCAGTTGCACGCAACGTGGCACGGTGCGATTGCATTTATATTCATAATAATCATCTTCTCATCAAATCGTGCCAAACTACAGCATGTGAAGGAAATATCATGGATTTTCCTTGTCTTAATGACATAATCATATGTGAATGACAAAATTAAATCCTCAAGTAAATTTATATGAATTTAGCCAAAATTTGAGGGAGGTGGGCTATCATTAGGTTATTTGTGGAGTAGGAATGTGTTTAGATTTCTCTCCAAGGAGACTAGAGGGCCGTGTGCCTTAAACATCACTTCTCTAGTTCAAACACAATGAAAAACACCTACAAATTATAATGAAAATATTTTGTTAGGAATCTTTCCTATTAATGTTCGATATGGATGCCATTAAGACATTTTCATCGTCGAAGATAGGTCACAAGGCTATAAACATGGTGGAAGAAGGAAAACATGTCAAGCCTCGACGATGGGTCATAAGGCCATAAACATGGGAGAGGAAGGAAAATATGTCATTTGGGATAGGAAAATATGTCACTTGGGATATGATTGAATCTTCTTAGGTTAAATATCTGTGAATGAGTCATCATAATAACACATTGGTCCTTTGTAGGGGTTTTAGTCATTGGGTAGGTTTTATGCAGTGGAAATAGGTTTAGACCATGCTAGTTCGTCAAGGTAGTTACAAGCGCATTAATCCCTAATTCAGCATTGTGAAGCTCAATTCGATGGAAAAACCTTAGTAGGGGTGCTATGCAATATTTTGAGTGGGATATAAGTGTCATGGGTAGGTTTTGTAAAGAGATAATAGTTATGGAATTTTATACATAGTTAAGGGGGTAAACAACGCCTTTAAGACCTAATTGAACCTCACAAAGCTTAATTGACATGAAAAAACCTCAAACACAACAACATGAGCCATGTACAAGGAGTTTTTTCCCTTGTGAGTTAGATATAACTTCCATTAAGATTTTTCCACGCATTGAGGATGGATCTCCACGCCTTAACAATAATTGTGGTAGGGAAGCAACATACTCATGCCCTTGACATTGCTTGGTGGAGGGATGCATTATCCTCAAGCCCTAAGTAGAGCTTCCCAAGATCAACCACCATTGATGATTATCAAAACCTTAATGTCTAAACTTTGTTGGTTAAAAAACACCTCCAAGGGTGCTATGTGTGCCATTAGTATTTTAGTTGTAGACTACAAATGTGCCTATATGCCTATCCAATGTCATAAGAGGATACTACTAGAATTTATTCCATAAATGAAACATATCAACCTCAATCCCTATTAGGTGCTTGAAAGGGGAAGGAACCCATTAATAATGAATCCTTAAACAAGTTGTCACGCACACTGTCATACACCTTCAAGGAATCGCAAACAAACGGAACGTTACTGCTGGGATTGAGGCACAAATCCAGTGTGCAGTAAGCAAGTTGGTCTATAGTAACAATATCCCTTAATGGTGGAAGAAAATGAGTCAAAATAATAACAAGACTACTTCCATCATGACATAAAACCAATTACGCCCAAGCAACAGATTATAGACTAAGGGAGCATCAATCACTTCAATGTCGTTGTTAGTAGATTCCCCCATAGCTCAATTGGTAAGGAAACTAAAATTGCTTGAGGTGTAAAAGTTCAACCATCAAATGATTTTAAAGTGGTGGTACACTATACAAGCATTGGAGATCCTGTATAGCACACCAACATGATATGGACATAACACAAGTAGAGGCTCCTTCATCAATAACTATGCAAAATATATTCTTCCTATGTAAGACTACTTGAATTTGGAAAATAATCTAGTTGGAGAGCCTTAGTTGGCTATGTTCCATGTAAAAAATGACCAAACTCTATTTAGTAGGATCAATGGCATCAATATCCAAAAAATGTGACTTACTTTTCGCAAGACAAATTTGTAACACTTCAAAAGTTGTCACCTACCCAAATTTTGAGAATATTATTTTATTTTGCAAAATACTTTATGTTAAATTATAATTACAAAGTTTTGTAATTATGACCAAGTCTGGTCAAGGATGAATGTAATTACTGATTATTATTATTTAATAAATTAAAGTAGGAGACAAACACACAAGGGAACTGTTAAATGAGTGTTCACTGACCAACTAGGAGGAATGGAAACTGTTAGAAGGTATGGGACAGATGGAAGCATTTGCACTCCACCACTAGCTGTTGGTTATGGGACAACTACCCCTAAATTTGTGGCATTATCCCCCATGTGGGTGGAAGAGAGCAGGCAGCTCATTAATAACCAGTTAACCACTAAAAGGCCTAGGAAACCTACATAAGGCAATTCAAATTGGGCAGGCAACCCCTTACAATATTTTCTGTAGAAATATTCCTCAAGTGCATCAGGTGATCATTGAGAGATTCAAATAGGGAGGCTATGTGAGAGTGCAACTGTGAGTTTGCTAAATATACTGAGAAGGAAAACCAAATGTGCTGGTGCAGGTCTTTTTGACTGCTAAGTCTTGATGACAGGAAAATCTATATTCTACTGCAAGTTGATGTACCAAGACTTCTACAGAATCTTCCTCCTTGTAGTTCAGTGAACAGGCTCGGGGGTCCTAAGGCAAGTAAGTTGGCTATCTTCAGGAGTAGGTTCAGTGGAACAGGCTCCTTGGGTGGTTTGTTCTCCTACAAATTATTAGGTTCTATTTTTCTGTTGTTATTTCAGTCAAAAGATTATGCTTTTATCAATAAGGAATTAATCTATTTTTTAACCTAAGTATGTTTTCTAAATGAAAATGATTTGATAAATGAAATGATTGATAAAATGACTTCTCTGCATTCTTCCCCATGCTGGTTTTTGCATCGTAGTCTAGTACAGGAAGTTAAATTAAGATTAGATAATTCATGGGCAGAATGGCAAGCGAATAGATAGATTGATACTGTAGTGTTCTTCTAATTCTAACAGTTACATGTTTTAAACTCAGAATCAAAATTGTATATAATAAACAATCATAGAAAGCATTCTCTTGTACTTACTTATAAAAGAAAAACATTTCAATTCTATACAGAACTATATTTCTATTTATCACTAAACATTGTTGCAATCTATTACCATGTATTCTTTGCAAAGATGTTTTGAGTATCGAATGTTTCATGCATTACATTTCAGGCTTTATTAATTCTAGATTGTAACAGCTGCAAAAACACTTGTAATCAGAGTTATTATATTTAAATAATAAATAGATATTTAACTTTGATATCATAAAGTTATTCAGCAAATATATCTCATATTTTCCTTTTTAAATACAAACTAGGGTTTCCTTTTTCCAAGTTACATCATAGTTAGAATCCAAAACATTCTATCTTGTTATCATTCTGTTTTAGGATCAAATCAAAATCCTTAATCTAGAAAACAAATCAATTTCATTTTTATTTACAGAATCGAAATTGATCCGACGTTTGCATTACTTAGCAATTATTTCAAACTCTGAGATTTTAAACACATATTTACAAATTCTTTCAATCAAACAGAATTACACATTCAACATCCTATTTATTTTTCGACCAAACCCTATGTACATTTATTTTCAAAATAGTAACTAAAACCATAGACTCGGCTCATTATCGAATTTGCTATAGTAGTAAATACTAAGATTGGGTCTTGGCCAACATCCAAAACTATTGAAACAATAACACTTTTTAAAATAAAACATTGTTTTAAACATAGTGTGAAACCAAGGGTCAAATCCTTCAACTATTAACCTGTTTCAAGTAAAGACTATAGTTCCATTTTCCATTCAACCCAAAAATCACACAGTCCATCTATTCGTTTCACAGAGACGTTTTCAATAACATAAAACTTGTTATCAAAACAAACTACTATTTATTTGTTCATTGACGATGGGGATTTCCAACATTACACAGTAAAACATTGATGTTTTAAAACCGTAATTGCCAAAGAAAATGACGAGCGTTTATCCCTTAGGGTTTACAACTCCCAAAAAAAGATACATTTCCATTAATAATTCACAATAGATGTTGAATTAACTAGACTAGCCAACACCTTAGTAGTTGGGCAGACAACATTACTGCTCATAAATTACATTCAATGGAAGAAACCATGCCAGAAATCCAAACACTTAGAACTTCGTCAAGCATCATTCATCGACCTCAACTGTACAGGATGACCAACGAGGTAAGGAAACCACCGAGGCTTACCGGTGGACAAGAAGAGCTTCCCCATCATTCTCAAGTGAGCAGTCCTCCGACGAAGGAAAACCTGTCACAAAAACCACGAATGGTTAAACGAGTTATTGGATATATTTATGAAAGCATTTAAATTAACAGTAATGAGTAGAAGAATACTTTACCTTCGAGTTTGGGAAGACTCTCTTGCAAACGGGGTCAACAAAGCCACAATCCACCTTGGAAGAGAAAGTTCTAGTTATGAGAACAATAAGTTTACCCAAGTTCTGAGAATTAAAATTGCTACCATCGCTTCAATAAAAACCTTGGACAAACATCTCACAAACTCACGCAATAAGACGAGTTGCAGACTCAACTTATCAACATTTTAACTACTGCAACTTTCAATACAGAGGCTCGGCTTCTTAACCTGATCTTCACTTGCAGGTGGGATTCACATAGGTCACGGGTTTGAGCTCGATGAACCTGCAATTATCAAAACCCTATAACTCCTCGGCCTGTCAGCCTCTCCCAAAGACCATTACCTTGCAAAATGAATGCCTAGAAACGTGGTTCAACGTGGTCGTAGTATGCATTTAGGGTTTTTCCATTACAATCTCCAGAATCACAAATCAACGGTGAAGATTTTTGCCAACCGAGTACGTTGGTAAGTGGGAAACCACTATATTTAACACTTGAATAAATGTTACAACCACGACAATGCCAACACAGTATGTCAACGAACAACATTATAAACATCTCGGAGAAGGATCGTATCTCAACGATGCACAGCTAGGATTCTTAACTATATCGTTCACCAGGTTTCACGTGAAGTGGATGATGTGGATGGACAATAGGACATTCCACCATAGTGTTAGACAAAATCATTAATGCCTGAATGGGACACTGTCAACCTGCAATCATGAATTTAATACCGGTCAGCTCATCATCTTATCAACGAACTCATAGTTAAGTGCAATAACATACTATTTCAATACTTAGAATAAAAACTAGGTTACTTTGCATAGTTCATTTTTATGGTTAAAGTCTTATCGATTCAAATGTTTGGTTATATAGATAATAGTATGAGGGTTGCACTTCACATAAAAACTATACACATAGGACTTGGTTAGGGTGTATCCCTTGGTCCTTGTATTATTTATTATATATAAACAATATTTTGTAAAATCATACGTTATTACACGGTACTAATATTATATTCACAAAGGGTTAAAATATATATTATGACCCTTCAAAATAGAATTTTGTAGGTGACATCATAATAGATGTGTTAGATTCACTCAGTTCTATATACATTTATAGATGGAAAGTTTAGAAGATTTTATATGATATCCGCTTGGACCAGGGTACTATAGTTGGAATTATTGTATAAGTCAGTTAATTCTCAAGTCAACTTATATGGTGGTATTGAAACGACAAAACATAAATAGTATCATTATAATACTTGACGTCCGTAACCTAGTATTTATACTCCAGAAGTTTTCTAAGCACAAGTAATTCCTATTTGAGAATTCTACTAATGAATGTATTCAGAATTTCAATCATTCTAACTTTTGCATTTTGTATTTCTTTAGCCAAATAGAACATATAGAATAGACATAGATCCATACCTGAAGCAAGGGAAGAACTTAGAAATTCTACCAACTTTGACAGCTATTTGTAAAACATAAATACTCTTAACACTTGTTTTGCCGCATTCTCTTACCTGAATTCTATGCAAGAGGAATAGGAAAAAATGCTTTAGATAAACATAGCTAAGTAAGCCTCAACAATCTCGTAGGACCCCTTTCATCACCATCCAAAAACAAAGACCGTCAGCACATTGTCAAGAAAACATAAACACATGAATTTTGAATGACTTTTAACAAGCAGAACTAATGACATAAGCATGTTAAAAGAAGTACGTCGTGTCGTTGTCATTTCAAATATCTTTAGTTATGAAACTCAATAATTAATATGTTTCCTATATTAATGACTTATTAATTCAACGTTGTCTTGTCAAGCTTTTATTATTTCCGTAATCACAATTTATGTTGCATTTAATGCTATTATAAAAATTTTAAATTTTTATGAAAATAGCGGGATGCTACATGTGGTATCAGAGCTCACGTTCAAACTCTAGGCCCAAAAAGGTCCAAGAACACGTAGCAGAAAATTTATTTACAGCAGAAATCTTACTAATTCAAAAATTTAAACTATTTGTGTTATACATAAATTATTTTAAGTTGGAAGTATGGAAGGATCAGCTGAACATTTAGAAGAGCGATTTCAACCCGACAGTCATAGCACGGGACAACATTATGAAGAAGAAGTCCATGGCGAATTAAATGACAATTCGTCATAATTGTTATGTGCATTTCAAGAGTTAAAAGCATAAATCAGATCTGTAAAACAAGACAATGAGAAAATTCTGAACGCACAAGAGGAACTAAATCAAGTATTGTTCGAACAATGCCCAACTGATGAACATGATAGAGAAATTGAAAATGCCTGTAAAATTGAAGATTTACCCCATCGAGACAAGGGTAAGAAAATGAAAACTGATAATGCGAACATCATTTCAACATCATCATAAGATGCCCATGACAAACGCAAAAAGAAAAGAAGTTATTCAAGTGATAGAAGTGAAGGAGACTACAAAGCCAAAAGAAAAAATCATAAACTGTATGAACAGATTTCTGGGGAGTTTAAGAAAATCATACCCCCAACCTTCAATGGTAAAACTGAGAAAGGAGAGACAGAAGAAGCTTGGCTATCCGACATGAAGAAGTACTTCCAAATTTACGATTACTCATAATCATTGAAGGAAAAGATGGCAATCTACAACTTGATTGGGAAGGCAGATATTTGGTGGCAGGACATCAAAAGAGTGAAGGGAATCAAGGACAAGGATGTGAATTAGAGTACTTTCAAACTGTACTTCAAAAAGAAGTTCCTATCTGAACAATACTATGAAGAAAAATCAAAGGATTTCTATGATTTAAAGCTAGGAACTATGAACATGAAAGAGATGAGCAAAAAATTTCTTAATTTACTGAGGTATGTGCCATACATCATGGAAGAAAAACCGAAGATTCAAAGATACCTGAGTTGTCTACCTTTCAACATCAACGACAGAATCGAGTATGAAAATCCAAAGACCTTAGAAGAGGCCATGAGGAAAGCAACTTTCTGTTATCACACTAATCGAAAAAGAGAAGCTATATCAAACTGGAAAAGTCCTAAACCCAATAATTTTGAGCTGAAAAAGAAAAATTTCAGGTTTAGTGGAAATTCTGGTTTCCAAAAGAAAAACTTTCAGAATTGGAATTTTCAAGGAAATAATCCCAGAAATAGTCAGCGGCAGAATTTTACAGCTCCTAGAAGCACTCCCAATACTACCAGAACTAATGATCAAAAGGCACCTATCAAATGTTTTGAGTGTCAAGGTCCTCATTATGCATCAGAATGCCCCAAGAGGAAGTGGACAGCTAACAACATTCATTCCATACAGACTGAACCTATTGTTGGAGACTTGGCAAAGGAGATGCCCAGAATTAATGCAGCACTCGACAACAGGCAAGCAGATCATCAAATCTCTATGGTAGATATTGAAGGTATGCTACAAAATCGTCATGTTACTATTTTAATTGATCCAGGTGCTAGCCTGAGTTATATATCATCAGATGTTGTAAAAAGTTTAAATTTGAAAACAGAGAAATTCAATGAATCCTGGTTAGTTAGACTAGAAACAGGAACAAAAAGAAAAGTATCTGAATTTATTGAAAGTTGTGTTTTATCCACGAATCAGTTAAAGACACAAACCAAGTTGAATGTTTTACCTTTAGGATCCTATGATATTATAATCAGAATGGACTGGTTAGAAGCCCATCATGTCATTTTGAATTGTTATGAAAAAAAATTTATATGTTTAAATGATGAAGGAGAAACTGTAGAAGTAAAAGGTATTCCAAGAAAGACATCCCTTAGATAGATTTCAGCCATGCAAGTGAAGAGGGCAGTTAGAAAAGGGTGTCAATTGTTTGCAGTAAATGTAGTAAATGATGATTTTATTTGTAAAGAGGACAAACTGAAACTAGAAGACATACTTGTCCTCAAAGATTTCAAAGATGTTTTTTCTGAGGAGATTCTAGGATTACCTCCTAAGAGAGATTTAGACTTTACCATCAAGTTAATACCAGGAGCAGTACTGAATTCTAAAGCTCCATATAGGATGAATATACTGGAATTAAATGAGTTGAAATCACAGTTGAAGGAACTGATTGATAAAAACTCTATAAGACCTAGCGTGTCTCCTTGGGGAGCACCCGTTATATTTGTTAAGAAGAAAGATGGTACCCTAAGACTGTGCATAGATTATCGTCAGCTGAATAAGATGACAATCAAGAATCGATATCCATTGCCCCGCATAGACGATCTATTTGATTAGCTGCGTGGAGCAACGATATTTTCAAAGATTGATTTAAGGTCACGATATCATCAAGTGCATGTGAAGGATGATGATATTTTCAAAACATCCTTTAGAACTCGATATGAACATTATGAGTTCATAGTCATGCCATTTGGATTGACTAATGCTCCCACTGTATTTATGTGTTTAATGAACAATATTATGTACAAATACTTAGATAAGTTTGCTATTGTGTTCATAGATGACATTTTAGTGTATTCTAAAAGCAAAGAAGAGCATGACGAACATCTACGTATTATCTTACAAGTTCTGAGAGATCATCAACTATACGCTAAGTTTAGTAAGTGTGACTTTCACAAAGACAAAATTCAGTATCTAGGACACATAATTTCTAAGGAAGGAATCTCGGTTGACCCTGATAAGATAAAATCCATTAATGATTGGCCGGTTCCTAAGGATGTGTCGGATGTAAGATCATTTATGGGTATTAATGGATATTACAGAAAATTTATAAAGTGTTTTTCAAAGATTGCAAACCCCATAACCTCCTTACAGAAGAAAGGGAAAAAATTTGTGTGGGATCAGAAATGTTCAAACAGTTTTAAGAAGCTAAAGGAATTATTAACTATAGCACCTATTCTGACGATAGTAGATCCTAATAAGGATTTTATAGTATGTACCGATGCATGTAATGACGAACTTGGTGGAGTCCTAACACAAGAGGGACATGTTGTAGCATAAGAATCTAGAAAGCTGAAAATACATGAGAAGAACTACTCTACTTATGATTTAGAGTTATTAGCAGTAATTCATGCTTTAAAAATGTGGCATCACCACCTTATTGGAATAAAATTTACCTTGTTGAGAGATAACATGGGTCTAAAATATTTATTATATCAGACAAATCTGAATGCTAGACAAGCTAGATGGTGAACTTTTCTAAGTGAATATGATTTCGAAATTCAGCATATTAAAGGGTAAGAGAACAAGGTTGCTGATGCATTAAGTCGTGAAACAAAACCGAATTTTATTCCAACCATCAGTACTTAATCAACAGATTTAGAAAATCAAATCCTTGAAAGGAGTGAAACAGATGAAGAGTACAGAAAATTACAAGAAAAGACAGCAAATAGCAATTCTGAAAATTCTATGGAAGATTACAGTTTGAAGGAAAATGGACTGTTATTATACAAAAACAGATTGTATGTACCCAACATACCATAAGTACAAATTATGATTTTAAATGAGATGAACAAAAGCCATTACTTTGGTCATCCAGGTTATTAGAAAACCATCACTATGGTATGGAAAGAGTACTATTGGCCCAGAATGAAAGATGAAGTAGCAGAGTACATAGCCAAGTGTTTGAACTGTCAAAACGTGAAGTCTGAAAATCAACATCCGGCTGGACTATTGCAGCCATTGCCTAAATCTAGCTAGGAATGGGAAGTGATAAGCATAGACTTTATTACTGGACTACCCAAAAATCATAAACAAAATGACTCTATCATGGTGGTAGTGGATAAACTCAGCAAGGCAGCACACTTTATAGCTGTGAAGACTACTCATAAGGCTCCAGACATTGCAGAAATCTTCATGAAGCATATTTTTCAATTACATGGTATACCAAAAGTGATCATTTTAGATCGTGACTCTAAGTTTACTAGAAACTTTTGGAGGTCTTTGTTTAAAGGGTTGAATACAACCTTAAACTTCAACACAACATTTCATCCACAAACGGATGGACAGACAGAAAGAGTGAATCAGGTATTGGAAGACTTGCTGAGAATGTATGTTAAGGATCAACCTGGTAAGTGGGAAGACTACTTGCATTTAACAGAGTTTGCATATAATAATCATTATCATGCATCAGCCAGACTTAGCCCTTTTGAAATTCTTTGTGGTAGGAAATGTGATACACCTATTTCTTGGAATGACCCAGTAAATAGAGTTGTTTTAGGACCTGAATTGTTGCAGGAATTAGAACTAATTATGAAACAGGTACAAAGAAATCTTAAAGCTTCCCAAGATAGGAAAAAGAGTCAAGCAGATCTTAAAAGGACTCATAAAGAGTTCTAGGTTGGTGAACATGTTTTCCTCATGGTAAGATAGAAAAAGAGTTCATTGAAATTGGGAAGCTATGCCAAGTTGGCACCCAGGTATTGTGGTCCTTTCGAAATATTGTCCAGGGTTGGACAAGAGGCATACCAACTGGCTTTGCCACCAAATTTAAGGATACATAATGTTTTTCATATATCATTTTTAAAGAAGTATGTACACGATGCTACTCATGTTGTAGATTGGAATGATGTATAGGTGGGACAAGATGACGATTTTCAGGTGAAACTGGACTGTATCCTCGAAAGGAGGGAAACTCTACTCCGGAATCACACCATTTGGCAGGTAATGGTGCAATGGAAGCACCTTAGCCAAGAACAGCCAACCTGGGAGTTGGAGAGTAGTATGTGGGCAGCATACCGAACTCTATTTCGGCAACACTCAGAGAGTGATTAAGCAACATCGATGACGATGTTGAGACTTAAAGGGGGGTGTATGTCACCTACCCAAATTTTGAGAATAATATTTTATTTTGAAAAATACTTTATGTTAAATTATAATTACAAATTTTTGTAATTATGACCAATTATGTTCAAAGATGAATGTAATTACTGATTATTATTATTTACTAAATTAAAGTAGGAGACAAACACACAAGGAAATTGTTACATGAGTGTTCATTGACCCACTAAGAGGAATGGAAGCTGTGAGAAGGTATGAGACAGATGGCAGCATTTGCACTCCACCACCAGCTATTGGTTATGGGTCAACTACCCCTAAATTTGTGGCATTATCCCCCAGGTAGGTGGAAGAGAGCAGGTAGGTCATTAATGACCAGTTAACCACTAAAAGGCCTAGGAAGCCTACATAAGGCAATTCGAATTGGGCAGGCAGCCCCTTACAATATTTTCTGTAGAAATATTCCTCAAGTGCATCAGGTGATCACTGAGAGATTCGAATAGGGAGGCTATGTGAGAGTGCAACTGTGAGTCTGATAAATATACTGAGAAGGAAAACCAGAGGTGCTGGTGCAGGTCTTTTTGACTGCTGAGTCTTGATGACTGGAAAATCTATATTCTACTGCAAGTTGATGTACTAAGGCTTCTACAAAATCTTCTTCCTGGTAGTTCAGTGAACAAGCTCGGGGGTCCTAAGGAAAGTAAGTTAGCTGTATTTAGGAGTAGGTTGGGTGGAACAGGCTCCTTGGGTGGTTTGTTCTCCTACAAATTATCAGGTTCTATTTTTCTGTTGTTATTTCAGTCAAATGATTCTTCTTTTATCAGTAAGAAATTATTCTATTTTCTAACATAAGTATGTTTTCTAAATGCAAATGATTTGATAAATGAAATGATTGATAAAATGACTTCTCTGCATTTTTCTCCATGCTGGTTTGTGCATCGTACTCTAGTACAGGAAGTGAAATTAAGATCAGATAACTAATGGGCAGAATACCAAGTGAATAGATAGATTGATACTGTAGTGTTCTTCTAATTCAAACATTTACATGTTTTAAACTCAGAATCAGAACTGTATATAATAAACAGTTATAGAAAGCATTCTCTTGTACTTATAAAAGAAAAACAATTCAATTCGATACAGAACTATATTTCTATTTATCACTAACCATTGTTGCAATATATTACCATGTATTCTTTGCAAAGATGTTTTAAATATCAGATGTTTCATGCATTACGTTTCAGGCTTTATTAATTCTAGATTCTAACAGCTGCAAAAACTCTTGTAATCCGAGTTATTATATTTAAATAATAAATAGATATTTAACTTTCATATCATAAAGTTATTCAACAAATATATCTCATATTTTCCTTTTTAAATACCAACTAGGGTTTCCTTTTTCCAAGTTACATCATAGTTAGAATCCAAAACATTCTATCTTGTTATCATTCTGTTTTAGGATCAAATCAAAATCCTTAATCTAGAAAACAAATCAATTTCATTTTTATTTACAGAATCGAAATTGATCCGACGTTTGCATTACTTAGAAATTATTTCAAACTCTCATATTTTAAACACATATTTACAAATTCTTTCAATCAAACAGAATTACGAATTCAACATCCTATTTATTTTTTGACCAAACCTTATGTACATTTATTATCGAAATAGTAACTGAAACCATAGACTCGACTCATTATGGAATTTTCTACAGTAGTAAATACTAAGATTGGTTCTCGGCCAACATCCAAAACTGTTGAAACAATAATACTTTCTAAAATAAAACATTATTTTAAACATAGTGTGAAACCAAGGGTCTAATCCTTCAACTATTAACCTGTTTTAAGTAAAGAATATAGTTCCATTTTACATTCAACCCAAAAATCGCACAGTCCATCTATTCGTTTCGCAGAGATTTTTTCAATAACATAAAACTTGTTATCAAAACAAACTACTATTTATTTCTTCATTGACGATGGGGATTTCCAACATTACATAGTAAAACATTGAAGTTTTAAAACCATAATTGCCAAACAAAATGTCGAGGGTTTATCCCTTAGGGTTTACAAATCCCAAAAACGAGATACATTTCCATTAATAATTCACAGTAGATGTTGCATTAACTAGACTAGCCAACACCTTATCAGTTGCGCATACAACATTACTGTTCATAAATTACATTCAATGAACAAAAACCGTGCTAGAAATCCAAACACTTAGAACTTCGTCAAACATCATTCGTCAACTTCAACTGTACAGTATGACCAACGAGGTAAGGAAACCACTGAGGCTTACCGGTGGAAAAGCAGAGCTTCCCCATCATTCTCAAGTGAAGGATCCTTCGACGAAGGCAAACCTGTCACAAAAACCATGAATGGTTAAGCAAGTTACTGGATATATTTATGAAAGCCATTAAATTAACAGTAATGAGTAGAAGAATACTTTACCTTCGCATTTGGGAAGACGCTCCTGCAAACGGGGTCAACAATGCCACCATCCATCTTGGAAAAGAAAGTTCCAGTTCTGAGAACAATAAGTTTACCAAGTTCTGAGAGTTAAAACTGGTGCCATCGCTTCAATAAAAACCTTTTACAAACATCTCACAAACACACGTAATAAGACGAGTTGCAGACTCAACCTATCAACATTTTAACTACTGCAACTTTGACTACAGAGGCTCGGCTTCTTAACCTAATCTTCACTTGCAGGTGGGATACACACAGGTCACGGGTTCGAGCTCGGTGAACCTCCAACTATCAAAACCCTAGAACTCCTTGTATTATCGGCCTCTCCCCAAGACAATTACCTTGCAGAATGAATGCTGAGAAACATGGTTCAATGCTGTCGTAGTATGCAGTTAGGGTTTTTCCATTACAATCTCAAGAATCACAAATCAACGGTGAAGATTGTTTCCAACCAAGTACGTTGGAAAGTAGGAAATCACTACATTTAACACTTCAATAAATGTTACAACCACGACAATGCCAACACAGTATGCCAACGAACAACATTATAAACAGCTCAGAGAAGGATCGTATCTCAATGATGCACAGCTAGGATTCTTAACTATATCATTCACCAAGTTTCACGTGAAGTGGATGATGTGGATGGACAATAGGACATTCCACCATAGTGTTAGACCAAATCATTAATGCCTGAATGGGACATTGTCAACCTACAATCGTGAATTTAATACTTGTCAGCTCATCATCTTATCAATGAACTCGTAGTTAAGTGCAATAACATACTATTTCAATACTTAGAATAAAAACTAGGTTACTTTGCATAGTTCATTTTTATGGTTAAAGTCTTAGCCATTCAAATGTTTCTTTATATAGATAATAGTATGAGGGTCACAGTTCACATAAAAACTATACACAGAGGACTTGGTTAGGGTGTATCCCTTGGTCCTTGTATTATTTATTAGATATAAATAATATTTTGTAAAATCATACCTTATTACACAGTACTAATATTATATTTACAAAGGGTTAAAATATATATTATGACCCTTCAAAATATAATTTCGTAGGTGACATCATAATAGATGTGTTAGATTCACTCAGTGCTATATACATTTATTGATGGAAAGTTTAGGAGCTTTTATATGATATCCACTTGGACCAGGGTACTATAGTTGGAATTATTGTATAAGTCATTTAATTCTCAAGTCAACTTATATGGTGGTATTGAAACGACAAAACATAAATAGTATCATTATAATAGTTGATGTCCGTAACCTAGTATTTATACTTTAGAAGTTTTCTAAGCACAAGTAATTCCTATTTGAGAATTCTACTAATGAATGTATTCAAAATTTCAATCATTCAAACTTTCTTATTTTGTATTTCTTTAGCCAAATAGAACATCTAGAATAAACATATATCCATACCTGAAGCAAGGGAAGAACTTAGAAATTCTACCAACTTTGACAGCTATTTGTAAAACATAAATACTCTTAACACTTGTTTTGCCGCATTCTCTTACCTGAATTCTGTGGAAGAGGAACAGGAAAAAATGCTTTAGCTAAACATAGATAAGTAAGCCTCAGGCACCTCGTAGGACCCATTTCATCACCATCCAAAAACAAAAACCGTCAGCACATTGTCAAGAAAACATAAACACATGAATATCGAACGACTGTTAACAAGCAGAACTAATGACATAAGCATGTTAAAAGAAGTATGTCGTGTCACTGTCATTTCAAATATCTTTAGTTATGAAACTCAGTAATTAATATGTTTCATGTATTAATGACTTATTAATTCAAGGTCATCTTGTCAAGCTTTTATTATTTCCGCAATCGCAATTTATGTTACATTTATTTCTATTATAAAAATTTTAAATTTTTATGAAAATAGCAGGATGTTACATGTGGTATCAGAGCTCACCTTCGAACTCTAGTCCCAAAAAGGTTCAAGAACACGCAACAGAAAATTTATTTATAGCAGAAATCTTACTAATTCAAAAATTTAAACTATTTGTGTTATGCAGAAATTATTTTAAGTTACATGTATGGAAGGATCAGCTAAACATTTAGAAGACAGATTTCGACCCAACAGTCATGGCATGGGACAACATTATGAAGAAGAATTCCATGGCGAATTAAATGACAATTCATCAGAATTGTTACGTGCATTTCAAGAGTTGAAAGCAAAAATCAAATCTGTAAAGCAAGATAATGAGAAAATTCTGAAGGCACAACAGGAACTTAATCAAGTACTATTCGAACAATGCCCAACTCACAAACATGATAGAGAAATTGAAAATACCTCTAAAATTGAAGATTTACCCCATCGAGACATGGGTAAGAAAATGAAAACTAATGATGTGAACATCATTTCAACATCATCATAAGCTGCCCATGACAAAAGCAAAAAGAAAAGAAATTATTCAAGTGATAGTAGCAAAGGAGACTACAAACCCAAAAGAAAAAGTCATAAACAATATGAACAGATTTCTGGGGAGTTTAAGAAAATCAAACCCTCAACCTTCAATGGTGAAACTGAGAAAGGAGAGACAACAGAAGCTTGGTTGTCCGGCATGAAAAAGTACTTCCAAATTTACGATTACTCAGAATCATTGAAGGCAAAGATGGAAATATACAACTTGATTGGGAAGGAAGATATTTGGTGGCAGGACATCAAAAGAGTGAAGGGCATCAAGGACAAGGATGTGAATTGGAGTACTTTCAAATGGTACTTCAAAAATAAGTTCTTATCTGAACAATACTATGAACAAAAATCAAAGGAGTTCTATGATTTGAAGCTAGGAACTATGAACATGAAATAGATGAACAGTAAATTTCTAAATTTATTGAGGTATGTGCCATACCTCATGGAAGAAAAACCGAACATTCAAAGATACCTGAGTTGTCTACCTTTCAACATCAAGTACAAAATCGAGTATGACAATCCAAAGACCTTAGAAGAGGCCATGAGGAAAGCAAATTTCTGTTATGAAACTAATCTGAAAAGAGAAGGTATATCAAACTGGAAAAGTCATAAACCCAACAGTTTTGAGCTGAAAAAGAAAAATTTCAGGTTTAGTGGAAATTCTGGTTTCCAAAAGAAAAACTTTCAGAATTGGAATTTTCAAGGAAATAATCCCATAAATAGTCAACAGCAGAATTTTACAGCTCCTAGAAACACTCCCAATGCTACCAGAACTAATGATGAAAAGGCACCTATCAAATGTTTTGAGTGTCAAGGTCCTCATTATGCATCAGAATGCCCCAAGAGGAAGTGGACAGCTAACAACATTCATTCCATACAGACTGAACCTACTGATCGAGACTTGGCAAAGGAGATGCCCAGAATTAATGCAGCACTCGACAATAGGAAAGCAGATCATCAAATCTCTATGGTAGATATTGAAGGTATGCTACAAAATCATCATGTTACTATTTTAATTGATCCAGGTGCTAGCCTGAATTATATATCACCAGATGTTGTAAAAAGTTTAAATTTGAAAACAGAAAAATTCAATGAATCCTGGTTAGTTAGACTAGCAACAAGAACAAAAAGAAAAGTATATGATTTATTGAAAGTTGTGTTTTATCTATGAATCAATTAAAGACACAAACCAAGTTGAATGTTTTACCTTTAGGAGTCTTAACACAAGAGGGACATGCTGTAGCATAAGAATCTAGAAAGCTGAGAATACATGAGAAGAACTACTCTACTTATGATTTAGAGTTATTAACAGTAATTGATGCTTTAAAAATGTGGTGTCACCACCTTATTGGAAGAAAATTTACCTTGTTGACAGATAACATGGGTCTGAAATATTTATTAGATCAGACAAATCTGAATGCTAGACAAGCTAGATGGTTAACTTTTCTAAGTGAATATGATTTCAAAATTCAGCATATTAAAGGGAAAGAGAACAAGGTTGCTGTTGCATTAAGTCATAAAGCAAAACTTAATTTTATTTTAGCCATCAATACTTACTCAACAGATTTAGAAAATCAGATCCTTGAAAGGAGTGAAACGGATGAAGAATACAAAAAATTACAAGAAAAGACAGCAAATAACAATTCTGAAAATTCTATGGCAGATTACAATTTGAGGGAAAATGGACTGTTATTATACAAAAACAGATTGTATGTACCCAACATACCAGAAGTAAAAATTTTGATTTTAAATGAGATGAACAAAAGCCATTACTCTGGTCATCCAGGTTATTAGAAAACGATCACTATGCTACGGAAAGAGTACTATTGGCCCAGAATGAAAGATGAAGTAGCAGAGTACATAGCCAAGTGTTTGGACTATCAAAAAGTGAAGGTTGAACATCAACATTCGGCTGGACTATTGCCGCCATTGTCTATACCTAGCTGGAAATGGGAAGTGATAAGCATAGACTTTTTTACTTGACTACCAAAAAATCAAAAACAAAATGACTCTATCATGGTGGTAGTGGATAAACTCAGCAAGGCAGCACACTTTATACCTGTGAAGACTACTCATAATGCTCCAGACATTGCAGAAATCTTCATGAAGCAGATTTTTCGATTACATGGTATACCAAAAGTGATAATTTCAGATCGTGACTCTAAGTTTACTGGAAACTTTTGGAGGTCTTTGTTTAAAGGGTTGAATACAACCTTGAAATTCAGCACAACATTTCATCCACAAATGGATGGATAGACAGAAAGAGTGAATCAAGTATTGGAAGACTTGCTGAGAATGTATGTTAAGGATCATCCCGGTAAGCGGGAAGACTACTTGCATTTAGCAGAGTTTACATATAATAACCATTATCATGCATCAACCAAACTTATTCCTTTTGAAATTCTTTATGGTAGGAAATGTGATACACCTGTTTCTTGGAATGACCCAGTAAATAGAGTTGTTTTAGGACCTGAATTGATGCAGGAATTAGAACTAATTGTGAAACAGGTACAAAGAAATCTTAAAGCTTCCCAAGATAGGAAAAAGAGTCAAGCAGATCTTAAAAGGACTCATAAAGAGTTCCAGGCTCGTGAACATGTTTTCCTTAAGGTAAGACCAAAAAAGAGTTCATTGAAATTGGGAAGTTGTGCCAAGTTGGCACCCAAGTATTGTGGTCCTTTCGAAATATTGTCCAGGGTTGGACCAGTGGCATACCAACTAGCTTTGCCACCAAATTTAAATATACATAATGTTTTATTTATATCATTTTTAAAGAAGTATGTACACGATGCTACTCATGTTGTAAATTGGAATGATGTACAAGTGGGACAAGATAACGATTTTCAAGTGGAACTGGACTGTATCCTCGAAAGGAGGGAAACTCTACTCCGGAATCACACCATTTGGCAGGTAATGGTGCAATGGAAGCACCTTATCCAAGAAGAGCCAACCTGGGAGTTGGAGAGTAGTATGCGGGCAGCATACCCAACTCTGTTTCAGGAACACTCATAGAGTTATTAAGCAACATCGAGGACGATGTTGAGACTTAAGGGGGCGTGTATGTCACCTACCCAAATTTTGAGAATATTATTTTATTTTGTAAAATACTTTATGTTAAATTATAATTACAAAGTTTTGTAATTATGACCAAGTCTTGTCAAGGATTAATGTAATTACTGATTATTATTATTTAATAAATTAAAGTAGGAGACAAACACACAAGGGAATTGTTAAATGAGCGTTCACTGACCCACTAGGAGGAATGGAAGCTGTTAGAAGGTATGGTACAGATGGCAGTATTTGCACTCCACCACTAGTTGTTGGTTATGGGACAACTACCCCTAAATTTGTGGCATTATCCCCTAGGCGGGTGGAAGAGAGTAGGAAGCTCATTAATGACTAGTTAACCACTAAAAGGCCTAGGCAGCCTACATAAGGCAATTCGAATTGGGCAGGCAGCCCCTTATAATATTTTTTGCATAAATATTACTCAAGTGCATCAAATGATCACTGAGAGATTCGAATAGGGAGGCTATGTGAGAGTGCAACTGTGAGTTTGATAAATATACTGAGAAGGCAAACTAGAGGTGTTGGTGCAAGTCTTTTTGACTGCTGAGTCTTGATGACTGGAGAATCTATATTCTATTGCAAGTTGATGTACTAAGGCTTCTACAGAATCTTCCTCCTGGTGGTTCAGTGAACAGGCTCGGGGGTCCTAAGGCAAGTAAGTTAGCTGTCTTCAGGAGTTGGTTGGGTGGAACAAGCTCCTTGGGTTGTTTGTTCTCAGTAAGAAATTATTCTATTTTCTAACATAAGTATGTTTTTTAAATGAAAATGATTTGATAAATGAAATGATTGATAAAATGACTTCTCTGCATTTTTGCCCATCTAGTTTCTGCATCGTACTCTAGTACGGGAAGTGAAATTAAGATCAGATAACTGATGGGAAGAATGCCAAGTGAATAGATAGATTGATAATGTAGTGTTCTTCTAATTCTAACAGTTACATGTTTTAAACTCAGAATCAAAACTGTATATAGTAAAAAGTTATAGAAAGCATTCTCTTGTACTTACTTATAAAAGAAAAACAATTCAATTCTGGACAGAACTATATTTCTATTTATCACTAACCATTGATGCAATCTATTAACATGTATTCTTTGCAAAGATGTTTTGAATATCAGATGTTTCATGCATTACGTTTCAGGCTTTATTAATTCTAGATTCTAACAGCAGCAAAAACTCTTGTAATCGGAGTTATTATATTTAAATAATAAATATATATTTAACTTTCATATCATAAAGTTATTCAACAAATATATCTCATATTTTCCTTTTTAAATACCAACTATGGTTTCCCTTTTCCAAGTTACATCATAGTTAGAATCCAAAACATTCTATCTTGTTATCATTCTGTTTTAGGATCAAATCAAAATCCTTAATCTAGAAAACAAATCAATTTCATTTTTATTTACAAAATCGAAATTGATCCGATGTTTGCATTACTTAGCAATTTTTTCAAACTCTCAGATTTTAAACACATATTTACAAATTCTTTCAATCAAACAGAATTACACATTCAACATCCTATTTATTTTTCGACCAAACCCTATGTACATTTATTTTTGAAATAGTAACTGAAACCATAGACTCGACTCATTATCGAATTTGCTACAGTAGTAAATAATAAGATTGGGTCTCGGCCAACATCCAAAACTGTTGAAACAATAACACTTTTTAAAATAAAACATTGTTTTAAACACAGTGTGAAACCAAGGGTCGAATCCTTCAACTATTAACCTGTTTCAAGTAAAGACTATAGTTCCATTTTCAATTCAACCCAAAAATAGCACAGTCCATCTATTCGTTTCCCAGAGACATTTTCAATAACATAAAACTTGTTATCAAAACAAACTACTATTTATTTCTTCATCGATGATGGGGATTTCCAACATTAAACAGTAAAACATTGAAGTTTGAAAACCGTAATTGCCAAACAAAATGACGAGGGTTTATCCCTTAGGGTTTACAAATCCCAAAAACAAGATACATTTCCATTAATAATTCATAGTAGACGTTGCATTAACTAGACTAGCCAACACCTTAGTAGTTGGGCAGACAACATTACTGTTCATAAATTACATTCAATGGACAAAAACCGTGCCAAAAATCCAAACACTTAGAACATCATCAAACATTATTCGTCAACCTCAACTGTACAGGATAACCAATGAGGTAAGGAAACCACCGAGGCTTACCAGTGGAAAAGCAGAGCTTCCCCAGAATTCTCAAGTGAAGGGTCGTCCGATGAAGGAAAACCTGTCACAAAAACCACGAATGGTTAAACGAGTTACTGGATATATTTATGAAAGCATTTAAATTAACAGTAATGAGTAGAAGAATACTTTACCTTCGCGTTTGGGAAGACTGTCGTGCAAACGGGGTCGACAAAGCCACCATCCAGCTTGGAAGAGAAGTTCCAGTTCTGAGAACAATAAGTTTACCAAGTTCTGAGAGTCAAAACTGGTGCCATTGCTTCAATAAAAACCTTGGAAAAACATCTCATAAACTCACGCAGTAATATGAGTTGCAAACTCAACCTATCAAGATTTTAACTACTACAAGTTTCACTACAGAGGCTCAGATTCTTAACCTGATCTTCTCTTGCAGGTGGGATACACACAGGTCACGGGTTCGAGCTTGGTGAACCTCCAACTATCAAAACCCTAGAACTCCTCGGCCTATTGGCCTCTCCCCAATACCATTACCTTGCAAAATGAATGCCGAGAAACGTGGTTCAACGCAGTCGTAGCATGCAGCTAGGGTTTTTCCATTACAATCTCAAGAATCACAAATCATTGGTGAAGATTGTTTCCAACCGAGTATGTTGGAAAGTGGGAAACCACTACATTTAACACTTCAATAAATGTTACAACCACGACAATGCAACCACAGTATGCCAACGAACAACATTATAAACAGCTCAGAGAAGGATCATATCTCAATGATGCACAACTAGGATTCTTAACTATATCAATCACCAGGTTTCACGTGAAGTGGATGATGTGGATGGACAATAGGACATTCCACCATAGTGTTAGACCAAATCATTAATGCCTGAAC
Source organism: Larix kaempferi (assembly GCA_027924585.1). Classification (NCBI taxonomy): domain Eukaryota; kingdom Viridiplantae; phylum Streptophyta; class Pinopsida; order Pinales; family Pinaceae; genus Larix; species Larix kaempferi. Next base: position 71,403,757 of record BSBM01000361.1, on the reverse strand, counting down.
GGGACACTGTCAACCTGCAATCGTGAATTTAACACCTGTCAGCTCATCATCTTATCAACGAACTCGTAGTTAAGTGCAATAACATACTATTTCAATACTTAGAATTAAAACTATGCTACTGTGCATAGTTCATTTTTATGGTTAAATCCTTAGCCATTCAAATGTTTCGTTATATAGATAATAGTATGAGGGTTGCGCTTCACATAAAAACTATACATATAGGACTTGGTTAGGGTGTATCCCTTGGTCCTTGTATTATTTATTAGATATAAACAATATTTTGTAAAATCATACATTATTACACGGTACTAATATTATATTCACAAAGGGTTAAATATATATTATGACCCTTCAAAATAGAATTTCGTAGGTGACATCATAATAAATGTGTTAGATTCACTCAGTGCTATATACATTTATAGATGGAAAGCTTAGGATCTTTTATATGATATCCACTTGGACCAGGGTACTATAGTTGGAATTATTGTATAAGTCAGTTAATTCTCAAGTCAACTTGTATGGTGGTATTGAAACGACAAAACATAAATAGTATCATTATAATACTTGACATCCATAACCTAGTATTTATACTCTAGAAGTTTTCTAAGCACAAGTAATTCCTATTTGAGAATTCTACTAATGAATGTATTCAGAATTTCAATCATTATAACTTTCTTATTTTGTATTCCATTAGCCAAATAGAACATCTAGAATAGACATATATCCATACCTGAAGCAAGGGAAGAACTTAGAAATTCTACCAACTTTGACAGCTATTTGTAAAACATAAATACTCTTAACACTTGTTTTGTCACATTCTCTTACCTGAATTCTGTGCAAGAGGAACAGGAACAAATTCTTTAGATAAACATAGCTAGGTAAGCCTTAGGGACCTTGTAGGACCCCTTTCATCACCATCCAAAAACAAAAACTGTCAACACATTGTCAAGAAAACATAAACACATGAATTTCGAATGATTGTTAACAAGCAGAACTAATTACATAAGCATGTTAAAAGAAGTATGTTGTTTCGTTGTCATTTTAAATATATTTAGTTATGAAACTCAATAATTAATGTGTTTCCTGTATTAATGACTTATTAATTCAAGGCTGTCTTGTCAAGCTTTTATTATTTCCGCAATCGCAATTTATGTTAGATTTAATGCTATTATAAAAATTTTAAATTTTTATGAAAATAGCGGGATGTTACAAAGGTAGACATGGAACAAGGTGTCTAAGCTAAATCTTCCACAATATTATAATTGTGTGCAACACAAGCATTTGGATTATGTGTCACTCGACAAAGTACCCCCTTAGGAAGGAAAATGGCTATGTCAAGAACAAGCTTCTCTATTTGAAGAGGGTCATTAGGTTGGGATGATGAGGTTGATTCCTTTTTAGGAGAACTTGGCTCAAATTTCTCATAAGTACGATTATGAGTGGTCAAGGAAATAATTTCCTCACATAATAATATATCGCCATCTAGAAATCTATCCCATTTAGGAGGATGACCTCCATTTCCTCCTTGTGTGGGAGGATGATTTACAATTACCATTTGTTGATGTTGTTGTTAGGGAGGGAAAGGATTTGTCAAAAGAGAAAGTTGTGGGGTAGAGTCTTTGTGAGTGATAAACACATTTAATTCTTTTAAGGATGGACAAAAATGTGTCATATGATCACTGCCACAAATATTAAAAGGGAATTTGGGCTTCGTTTCCTTCTTATTTCCCCAAGAATTAGGTGTTTGGGCTTATTGTGTTCCTGATTCATTAGAAGGGTTCTTTTATTTGTTTTTTCTTCTTTTAACCCTCAAATTGTTGATATTTTTTTGGGTTTTGAAGATTGGACTATATCAACCTAAGAGGTTTGAGCAGGAAAAATAGGTGGTTTGGCACTAGGCGTAGTAGAAGTGGGTGTAGGAACAACAAGTTGATTAAGTTTCCCACTCAACTGGTTTATTGTAGCATTGAACATAGAACCAACAATGACATCGACATGCAGTCTAGGGGTAGTTTTTGATGGATCAATTGATGGTTGATAAGCATGTCGAATAAGGTCATATAAGATGCCCAATTGTGAATATATCAAATCCAAATTTTGGGCTCGAGATATTGTGTGTTCCTCATTTATGGTCCCATGGCCATAGAAACATCACCAGCAATGGGAGGTCAAAGTTATTTCGTAAACCAAACCTCTAATAATTGGCCAGGAATGCTATATTTTACAAGCCTATGCCATTGCCTCCATTCGTGAATGTGATCAAAGATACCCATGGCAGTGTTTTGACGTAATAACATCAAAAGATCGGTTCATTTCTTGTAATGAATATGAAATTGGAAATGTGTTAAAAAATCCATTGCTAAAGCATTAAAGCTAGTGTAAGAGGCACTAAAAAATTCAATATACCATTTGGAAGCACTATATTGGTTGGTCAGTTTAGTCAGACCCAATGTTCGACACATGTGACCAAAAAAACCCTACAGGCATCGACATGTTCAATACTTTGCAAGAATAGTAAGGTCTCACTCGAGACATGCATAGGATATTACACAGAGACCCGAATTAGAGATGTGTAGGGAAGGATAGATTGTCTTTCTTCAACATTGTATTCATCACTTTATTAACCATGTCAATTAACTATTAACAAGATAATATGCATCTATTAAACTATTAAGCATTTAACATACATTCATTCATCAAGAAACTATGAAAAACGAATTTGAGACAACAGTTGTATTAGATTACTGCGAAAAACTAGCTACAATCCATTACTGCAAACTCAACTCAATAGATTAATAATCCTTCATTTGTACAATATAGTATGGAAAACTACCATAGCATACACAATGAAAAAGTACATCACAAAAACAAACATAACAACATCAACCAACATATATCCAACATGTAACACATCCCTTTACAAGGTAGGCCTTTTATAGGCTAAGGTTCTCAAAACTGTAGGACAGTTGGTGGTGCGCAATCTCTAAATAAACTCTCCACATAGCTCTAACTATTTTCTGTTGGCGCAAAACTATTTCTAAATGGTTGGATTGACACATAGTGATTGATTCAAACTTTGGCACCAACATGCCCCTAAAAATAAGATGTGGCTCATCCTGAGTCATGCGAATCCGGGTTCCAAGGTTTCCACCAAGGGCACAAACATGTGCAAACTACTTATGAAATAGAATTGGCTAAGAATCTGCAGTGAGGATTCATGGCATCTTGTGGAGAGTCTGTGGTAGGTAAATTTATGTTGTCAATGTTTCAAGCCATCCTCGGCTCATCATCAAGACATTAGTGATGCCTGAGAAGATATTCACCCTCATTAAGTATTAATATGGAATAGTCAAAGGGATAAAGGAATGGGGCTGACTCTAGGGTTTGATTGAGAATTAATTTTAGTAAATTTGATGATAAATTTATAAATGGTGAGTCTTTTATTGTTAGGATATATTCAAATTAATTTCATAATGTTTTAAATTTTAGGTTTAAAATTATTTCATTTTTCTTATTTAATAATTTGAGGGGGGTTTTATTATTAATAAATTTTTAATTTGATTAAAATTATTGAAAAGTTAGTTTCCATTAATCAAATAATTGATAGCTAGATTAAATAAATAGTTAGTATAATAGTTACTATAGTGGTCAACAATTTAATTTAATGGTTAGTGTGAAAGTTAAGATGATGCTAATCAATAGTTTACTTTAATTAGGTTAATATATATTAAGTTTTGTAAGTTTTATAATAATATAATTGTGCCGAGAGGCGCTCTGCAGTCCAGTATGAGGGACATCTTGTGAGTCGAGTGTTTGTCGATATTGTTGGCCTTAAATAAAATGTAATAATTAAAAGTAAAAAGTAATAATATGAGGAAGATCTTGTGAGTCGAGTGTTTGTCGATATTGTCGGCCATAAATAAAATGTAATAATAAAAAGTAAAAAATATAATATGTGGGAGATCTTATGAGTCGAGTGTTTGTCGATATTGCCGGCCATAAATAAAATGTAATAATAAAAAATAAAAAGTAATAATATGAGGGAGATCTTGTAAAAGCTCCTTGAGTGCAATACGTGAGAATAGGTTTGCACCTCAGGAGATTTTGATCCCTCTCGGTGCTTGATCGTTTTAAATTAAGTTATCCTAAGTTTATAGTAAATATAATTTTATTAATTTAAATTATAAAACAATTAATTGACAATTACTTTTGTTAGGTTTGATTAAATTCAAATTAAAAAGGTTATTAATCAAATTCATATAGTTACTGAATTTAAAATATTAAGTTTCTAAATTTTTTTAATAATTAATAATTAATTATTAATAAATTTAAAGTATTAAGTTTAAGTTTGTAAAAACAAAATTTAATAATTAATTATTAAATATTGATTAATGTAATATTATAATATTATTATGGTTAAATTCTTATTAAATTATAGTACAAATGTTTAATTTACATTTTAATTTAATTTGATTAGATTTAGTTATAAACTTAGCCTATTTTGTGGGTTTTGGGAGCCAGGTTCTACTGATGGTCAAGCTGTCATCTCTATTCAAGCAGTTTGGGATTTTAACTATCTTAATTGCCTCCCTGATTCTTCTTTTGGACCAATTATCAACTTGGGCTAACACCTTCATGTCCTCTATCTTAATAGGGTGCTTTGTGTCATGGGAGTGCTCAGCAAGTGCAGATTTGTGGGTACGATCTAGAGGGATATCAACACAGCATTCCTTAACCCTAGTTCAAATAGACCTCCCTGTTTCGCCAATGTAGGATTTCCAGCATTCACAAGGAATCTAGTAATCTCCCTTTTTTTGGTATGGGTCTATTGTTCAGATATTGTAACTTCTACGAATATTATATTTGTAACTTATTATTCCGAAGATGTTTCATTCCTCCATGAAGACCTTATTGTATATCCAGAGATGTTTTATTCCTCTGTGGAGAATGTGGTGACATGGGTTATTAGACTTCCCTAGTGGGGGTCGGCCCTATATGAGTCATGTGGGTTAAAGGGGTTATTAGACCACCCTAGTGGGGTTGACCCTGCCACATTATGTTAAGTAATTAAGTTGGGACCGAGCTAGTCAACGCAAAATACAAGTCGGAGTTGTGTTGTTAACACCCAAAAAGTGTTCACTACCTCATTACCACATTATATGGTTCATTTGTCCATTTTCCTACCATTTTTTCCTTAAAATCCCAAAAAATCCCAAAAAATCCCATTAAAAAGCCTCCAAAAGGCCTAAAATGCCTCCAAAAGGCCACAAAACCATCAAAATAGCCTAAAAAAGGCTAAAAAACCCCCTTTTCCTCCAAAAATAGCAAAAATCCCCTAAAAAGGGAATAAAAAATATAAAATAATGAGGAAAAGGAGAAAAAAACCCTATACAGCTGCATAAAACTATGTGTTTCCTAAAACCATGGGTCAGCACTCCACCACCAAAAAACTATAAATAGGTGATGGAGATCCCTTATTTCATATCCACAATCACAAGCACCCTTACTCTGCCAAAATCTCTCTCGAAACCATAGTTCACCTTTGAACTATTTTCACCTTGAGAGCCACCTTTGGCCCATCCCCAACATTGGAGAAGGAGAAAGGAGCATTCTGAAGCTTGGAGCATCCTCTTGGACACTGCAAAGGGCTTCATCAACCTTGACACTCAAGGTAACATTAATATAAAACCATTTTTTACATCTTTTATTTATGTTTCATGCAATGCTTAAAGTAGTTTGTTAATTGTTGTTTTAGCTTAATCATTTAATCATTATTGAACTGCTACTAAGGAGTCCATTCTCCTTAGTAGGTGCTCATTGGCACAAGCTAGGGGTAAAACCCTAGCTACAGTTTTGGCGACTCCCCTAGTTTTCGAATTTCTGGTTTCCGTTTTTTTTTTTGTTTTTTTTTTTTTTTTTTTTTTTTCCTTTCGGCTGTCCCTTTCGGCCGCCGCATACTGCGTTTTTTCCCTCTGCAGTCGCGTCCCGACCGCGCCTTTCAGGCCTTTACCCGCGATCCGACCGTGGCTCTCAGACTGCTTCCGACGCTCCGCCGGCGGATTCAAGTCTGTTACCTGCGATCCGACCGTGGCTAATCAGCCTGTTTGCCGCGATCTGACTGCGCCTGTCGGCCTTTTTCATGCGTCCCGACTGCGGCTCTCTGCCTCTTTCAGGCGTTCCGACTGCGCCTGTTAGCCTTTCTGCCGCGACCCAACTGTGTCTTTTCCCCTGTTTCCTGCGTCCCGACTGCCACTGTTGGCCCGATAGCCGCGACCCGACTGTGTCTTTTCCCCTGTTTCCTGCGTCGCGACTGCTTCTGTTGGCCCGATAGCCGCGACCTGACCGCCGCTGTTTCCCTCAAACCCGCGGTCGGCCTGTTCTGATCCGCCACAGACCCGCGGTCTGATTTCTGCTCTTTTCCTGTTTTGAGCCCAGCCCCTCTTGCTGCAATATTTTCTGCATTTGAACAGCCCTCTGTCCCACCTGCAGCCCACTTCCTTACAGCCTTTCTGCAACATAATTTCTGTTCCTTTTACAGAATCTTTTTAAAATTTCAGTATTTTTATTTCAGAAAATTTTGCAAGTTAAAAGAATCAATTTCAGCATTATTGATAGATCGGAAGTTGCCCTCCCTTGTGGCACTTCTATTTTTGGGATCATTACCTCACGAGCACACACTCTGTCACATAACATCAAGTGAGCCTTAAAAAGTACTTAACTAAACCAACATTCTAACCCCACTTGGGGAACACAAAAGAATCATTGTAGTTAGGTAGAATCAGGGGGATAGGCTTCCAATAACACCCCTTGGTTATTTCACTTGAGACATAGTTGTTGTCCAACTAGGGAACCAAAATCCCCTAGTACTTTTTGGCACGGTCACGACCAGTTTATCAGACGGCCTCTCCCTTAGGAGGGTTGAAGTCGGGAGACTGGTTCCGGAGGCCTGAGTGGAATACCGCACTCCATTCAGTAACCGAAGGGCTACCTTTCGCGGTTCGCGGGATATCCCTGTATAGGGGTATTGCGGTCAACGAACTAAACGACAGATTCACCTTTCTGGACGTGTCATGAACGGGGTATCTTAGTTGCCATTCTTCTAGGATTGACTACCCGGTATCCCTCCCGGTAGGGGGATATCATAGCCACTTGGCTTTCCTACTCATATTGTCTGACTTGGATTTCATCACCTTGCAGAGGATATGTTTAGTTGAGTCAGAATACTTTTAGTTAGGTGTTTGCATGCTCCTTTACCTCCCTTTGGTCTAGTGAGTCCACCATTTTTCTTTTTTAGGAAACCTGCTGCTTGTTGGTATTCTGACCATCTTTGTTGTTACTCCACCTATTGTAGCACAGCTGTTGCAGTGGGTGTTTTGAGTTGGTTGTTGGCCTGAGTGCCTTGCTTTTTAGCTCTCCTTCTGCACACTCGGTTGCGTTAGGATTTTTGAGCTGCTTTTATACTCACCTCAACCCACAGATACTAGACACCATCTGTCACCATTGAGTCCCCGAGACATTCTCGGCGCCTCAGGGGCGAGCCCCCACAGCACGGTTCTCTTGACACCACTCGTCATAGATTCCGATCATTGTCCGTTGATACCACTCATCACAGATCTAGAGCCTTGTCACTTGACTCCACTCGTCAGCGACGTAGGCCTCCGTCACCAGATAGTGACGCACCTTACTTTACCTCTGATTCTGACGAAGAGTCTGAGAACCCTATTTATACTGCCCCTACTAGCCCCATGGCTGGCACGACTTCCACTCCGTTTGTCATAGGGACCATTGGTGGCACATCCACCACTACACCAGTTACTACACCTATTTTGGGTATGCCCTCCATGGGGCAACCATCTACCGTTCCCCTCACGGTACCGATTCCCACAGCGGGAATACCTATCCCCACTACATCAGTGGCTCACACTACCAATGGTGGTGCTGGACCATCCTTCACTACCTCAGTTCCCCCACTTGGGGGCACCACCTCACATCTTGTCCCTCCACTTGGGGGCACTGGCCCCAACTTGGTCCACAGCACTACTGTGTCACAGCCTTCTTCCAGTTTGCCGTTCATGGCTAGCCTCAACCTACCTGACCTGGCCAGATTGACCAACGATCCTATTCGACACGACCCTATGTGGCCTCATATGCCTACCAAGCTCCCCTCGGACATCCCTAAGTTCGAGGGCAAGGCTGGTGAGGACCCACAAAACCATATCATGTCTTTCCACCTATGGTGTTCCTCTAACTCCATCGTGGATGACTCTGTTCGCCTCCGTCTCTTACAGCGCACCTTCACTGGCTCTGCAGCCAAGTGGTATATCGAGCAACCTCATGGGACCCATGCCACCTTTGCTTCCCTGGCCTCGACCTTCCTGCAGTTCTTCCAGTTTCCTGTCCGCTATGACGCGGGCGTTGAGATCCTTCTATCTTGTAGACAAAACACGGCTACCCATATCACGGACCACCTCCATGAGTGGCGTCGACGCCGTAGCTTATGCAAGATCAAACTTGACGACCGTATCTTCCTAGATTGGTTCCTCAAATCCCTTCTCCCTGTTATTGCTAAGGATGTGGCCTCAGAAAGACCCCAGTCTGAAGAAGAAGCCATCCTTAAGGCACAACAGTTCGACCTCATTTACGCCCAATCGGGTTACCTTTATACCATTATACCTGACGCCCCTCGCGGCGAGTCCTCCCATCATGATGCGCCGGGGGCATCTCACGCTGCAGATGGTATCATTGGCCGTGTTTCTTTGCATCCCCAACCATTTTCTATAGCACGTCCTACCCCTGGCCCCGACCTGTCGAGGGCTACCTCCCAGTCTGGAGCAACCAACTCATATGCTCCCATGACACATCACCATTCCCATGGACCCTCATGTCCACCTCAGTGCTTCGGGTATGCGACTCCTGCTTATGCTCCTCCAGTCGCCCCTCAGCCTTACTACCATCAGCAGGCTGCCCCCGCTCCTGCGCCTCCACAAGCCCAACCCGCTTATTATCCGCCACAGGCAGCCCCTGCGGCACATCCACAACCTGCTCCGCAGTCCTATCAGTAACGCCCTCAAGTTGCTGCACCTGCTCAGCCTCAACCTACATATCATCCTCCGCAGCCTGCTCCAGCACCTGCACAACCTCAAAATCCACCTGCTGCCCAAGGGCAAGTTTACGCCCAACAGAACCCGCAGCAAAACCAGAACAACCAACGTAACCAGGGCCAACAGAACCGCGGCAAGGGCCGTAATCGGGGAAACAACCAACCTGCAGACCAAGCTGGTCAACCGGCTAATCCCCCTGACAATAGCAATGCGGCCCCCGCTAATCAAAACCCTGATCGCCCGCCCAAGCAGGCCAAAAACCCCAATCTGCGAACGAACCACCCTTGTTCTATTTGCGGGGTCTATGGACACTACACCCATGCTTGCCCACACTTGGAGCGAGCTCGGCAGCTTTGGGTTGACGAGGCCCATCGCCAAGGGCATGCGGCTCCCCAAGCACCGCCCAACCCCCCCCAACCTCAGCAACCCCCTTTGGTGCTGCAAAACCCCTTACCAACCCAAGGTGTGGTGAACACTCAGCCGTTGGCTCCCCATCAAGCCAATGCGGCCCAACAACAACAGATCACTTACGCTGCCCCTGATCAACCCATGTTTGACTCAGGTACCCACCACTTGCTGATGATGTCATCTGCTGACGTCAACCTACAGACCCGTCGGAACCAATATGGCTCCACCTCTGAAGCCACTCCCACGGATAAACCTACTAACGCCCATCCCACCGATCAGGCGTTACGTATACCTCCGCCTCCCATAGACGGCGCTGTGAAAGCACCTCGTTTCCCACTTCGCCGAATCAACAATAACCCTAACACGCGCGCTGCGTCAAACTACAGCATCGTAGACGACCTAGCCCAATCTCCCGCAGCCATGTCTGCATTAGAAGTCTTGAAGAACTGCCCTTCCCAGCGCAAGACTTTACTTTCCTCCATTGGGGGGATTGACCCAACCGATTCACATTTGATGGCGTTTGATCTAGACCAGTCTGAACCACGCCTACCTTCCAGCTTAGCATTCCAAGTTACAGTCTCCGTTAGGAACCTTGTTATCCATCGGTGCATCATCGATGAGGGTGCCTCCACATGCGTTATGTCTACATTTGTATGGCAGAAGCTAGGATCCCCTCCTCTCCAGCAGTCCACCACTGCGTTACGTGCCTACGACGGTCGTTCGGCCCAGCCCCAAGGCCTTCTACCCAACGTTGCAGTCCAGTTAGGTGGTAAAACAGTTCTTATTGACATAGAGGTAATCAATGCCCAATTGGATTACAACCTTCTACTTGGCCGCAGCTACATGTATGCCATGCGGGCAGTTGCCTCTTCTGTCTTTCGCACCATGATGTTCCCCCACGAGGGACGCGTGGTCAAGATTGACCAGCTCACATACTATGATCCCAGTGCTCCCGCCGCCCCTGAAAATGTTCTCCCCATGGTTGAACAACCTGTTTCTCCTGCCACCACCTCGTTTGTTTCCTCTACGGGGCCTGGAGTCTACTCAGACGCGCCGATGACCTCCACCTTTCAATCCATTCCTCCGCCGTCATCTACGCCCGAAATGTCTGACTTATGTACCTTGTCCCACGACAACTTACCACCTAACGTTCAACCACCCTTGTTGCCAAAACCACCACTGGTACCTAGCCACATTGGTGTTACACCGATCCATACGATCCCTTTCCTAGTCCCTCCATCGGGAGTAGTAAGCGCCCCGGTCATGGCTACCCTTAGCCTTCCTGGGTTAACATTGGGATTACCTGTATGGTATCTTTCGCCTCCCGTTCGCCCGCCGACACCAGATATCGTCCTCCAGCCGGTGCAACCCATGGCTACTACCACTCAGCCACCTCCCGGTGTCTCTACCCCTTCGTCCTCCACGACACCTCCTCCTACTCCCAAACCCACTGGGGGCAGAGGTCCACAACCTTACACTGCTGTCCCACCTCCAAAGACAGTAAAAAACCCTCCAGTCTTTCGTGCTCCTCCCAAATGCTCGCTGTGTGACGAGTTGGGCCATGCGACCCACCAATGCCCACAGTTACCCGCATTACAGAAGCACATGCAAATGCTCGATGATGACCCCAACATCCCAACTGTCGAACTGAACCCCATGCCTAAGCCTAAAGATAAGTCCCTACGTACCAACCACTCCTGCGCCATATGCGGTATTTACGGGCATTATTCACATCATTGTCCCGATCTCCCGGATTACAGAGTAGCTCTCTATGAAATGAACAATCTGGATCTTGAGACGGCACCACCCACCATTGAGGAGATTTACCCCCCGGTCTCTCCCCCTTCCGAAGAGGTTAATATCATCTATATGATCTCTTCCACCACTATTTCAACCACTACCCCCTCGTCAACCGACTTGACGACGCAAACTTTCCGTACTGATGAGGAAATTCTTGAGGCCCTTACTGCCTCGGATTTTCCCTGGGATGACATGCACCACCGTTCCTATTTCATCCCAGAAGCGTCTTCCTCTAGCACCGCTACCCAATACACAGTTGAGTCTAAAGACTTCCTCCCCACCAAGGTCGACTGGTTCAAGGACCCTATCCCTGCTCCTGATGCCTTCGAGGAAGGTAACATGGCCAACATCTCACCTGTCATCCAAGTTGATATCGCTGCCCCAGGACGTGCCCCTGAACTCATCACTTTAGGAGCATTCTGCAGTAAACAAGAGATTGAGGACTACATAAACCTTTTCAGAGAATTCCGTGATGTCTTTGCCTGGTCCTATACCGAAATGCCTGGTCTTGACCCCGCCATTATAGAGCACCACATTGACACATGGCCTGATGTACCCCCCCTTCGTCAGAAACAACATCCTCTTCCTCCCTCAAAGTTCCCAGGATATGCCCCTGAACTCATCACTTTAGGAGCCTCCTGCAGTGGGCGGGAGATTGAGGATTACAAACAACTCTTCCACGAATACCGTGATGTCTTTGCTTGGCCCTCTGCCAAAATACCTGGGTTCGACCCCGCCATTCTCAAACATCACATGGACACACGGCCAGAGGAACTTCCTGTTCTTATTGAAACCGAATCTGAAGACTTCCCTTTACGCAACCCCCCTGATGGGTTGTATCCTAAGGAATCTCTATCCCTAGAATAACTTGCGACCTCATTGGTCTGCGTTGTACAGCGTACTTTCTTTTTATTTTCGTTTCGTTATTTTTTGCCCATTTTTCAAATGCCACTAGTCGCCTCGGTTTGCGTGCCACATCGGTCGTTCTCCATTTTTCTCATGTTTTATATCATCGGATTCATTTTTCTGAGCTGGTGATGATGCTTGAGATCATTTCTCGCTCTCACCTCCCGATCTTTCGGGTATTTTTTCCAAAACGCCCTCGTCACCTCAGTGTGCGCGCCACATTGGCCGTTACCCATTTTTGACATCCTTTATATCGTTGGATTCATTTTTCCGAGCTCGTGATGATGCTTGAGATCATTTCTCGCTCTCACCTGGTACAATTTCAACATTGTGTCCCGACACCTTGCTGCCTCGGTTTGCGTGCCACATCGGCCGCTATCGGATTGTTCCACTTTTACATGAGCCATTCACTCCTGTCATACTGCAAATGTCTCGTTATTTTGCCACCACCTCATTAACCCCGCAAGGAGGCCCATCAGTGTTCCCCAACACCCTCGTTCTTGGTCACCATTATTGATCCTTGATTGAACACTTCCTCCTTGCCCGGCCATTCCTTTTGTTCGGTATAATTTTATCCCTTTTTCGGGCCGGACAAGTCCTTTACGAAAAAGGCACTTAGGGAGTTTCCGTTAAGCTCTTTTCTGACTCCTAAAAGAATGAAAAGATCGCCGAGCAATCTTGCTTCCTTTCATGCTCGTTAAAGTACCTGAAAGGGCGTCTATCTGGTATAAGTTTAACCCTTTTCCGGACCTGGTAGACTAATTACGAAAAAGGAATACTCTAGTCACACCGGCTAGAAGAGTTCTTCATTGCATCCTTTTATGCTTCTTTGGGCCTTGGAGACTAAATCTACGAAAAAGAAACCCCCTGGAGTCTTCTTACTGGCTTTCAGACTCTCTAAAATTGAAAGCAACCACGAGCATACGCTGTCTTGGGCTCGTTAAATCCACACGACAGTACCATTCCATTACTTCAGAGTCTTCTTATTTGCTTTCAGACTCCTTAAAATTGAAAGCAACCACGAGCATGAACTGTCCTGGGCTCGTAAAATCCACACGACAGTACCATTTTACACACACTTCTTCTAGTTCCTTAACCCATGAAGAAGTTTTCCCCCGTGCCTTTTGGCACTTTGATCAATCATCTCGGCAGCACCCCCAATCAGGTCGCCTTTGTTCAGAGTATTCTGCAGTCTCCTGCCATTGTACCCCAGCTTGAGTCTCCCTCAACCCAGTAACCTTCCCAGATCCCATACCGCTATGATCCCTCTCCCCTTAGTCAGTTTCATATGCTGCCAGATCATTCCCATTATCATACTCTGAACAAAGGAAGTTTGAGTCCACCCACTCTACTTGCCCAATTGTCCCCCCACAGTTTATCAGTCCTGCCATCAGCACTATCACATTTCGGTCTTGTACCTCGCGCTCCTGTCAAGGAAACATCATTGCCTTGATAGTTGCAGGTCTCCCTCTGTCGACGACAGCTCCTCTATTCCAGCGGATAGGCCCAGAGGTCCCTACGCCTTGGACTTATCACCATCTGTGGTAAGTGCCTACGGATCATTCTGAGAGGAGACATCATTGCCTCTCCGCGTGGTTGTTCCTCACATGCTCGACTTCAGCACCTTGATCGCATCATTGAGGATCGCGTAGGATTATATCCCATCAGTTTTTTAGTCGAAGACCCCGGATTTCCCCCGACTCTAGCACATTGGTGAGTCACTTCGGAACGACCAGTTATATGTTCCTGTGGATGTCCGGGCTGCGCTGGCGTTTGTATTCGGAAGCCATCCAGTTACATGCTTCCTTGAGTACCCAGTTTCAGTTCCAGATCAGTTCCCGTCCAGTGTACCATTGTGAGTGTACCCCTTGTCACTCTGATCCAGCAGCTCATCAGCCCCTTTGGTACCACACTCAGTAGCACTGTTGATTGTTCCAGTGCACCAGTTCTGCAGTTCACACATGATCCGCTCAGCAGTATGTCCCAGATTTGTGTCCCCTCTGGACTCTTATAATGTACACAGTGGTCATGTATCTTACAGGTCCCCCTTTTTCGGGCCTTACAGTTATATTTATGTATCTTGATACGAGCATGGGTATGCCCGCCTCGTCCATATATTGAGATTATTCCTCAGTCAGTATTTGAGGTCATGTATATTTCAGGTCCCCATTTTCTGGACCCCATTGTTATTATGTTCTATCCTGATACGAGCATGGGAATGCCCGCCTCGTCCATATGATCAGATGATTCCTCATCCATTATTGAGGTTATGTACTTTTAGTTCTTGCAGTTGTTCGGGATCGTTGTTCCGGGCTCCAGTTTGTTTCTTCTCTTCTCTCCACATCCCAGGAAAACCATTCATGACTTATGATGTCCATCAGCCATACGATTAGCTCCTGACCTCGCACATCAGGGGGCAATCTGTTAACACCCAAAAAGTGTTCACTACCTCATTACCACATTATATGGCTCATTTGTCCATTTTCCTACCATTTTTTCCTTAAAATCCCAAAAAATCCCAAAAAATCCCATTAAAAAGCCTCCAAAAGGCCTAAAATGCCTCCAAAAGGCCACAAAACCATCAAAATAGCCTAAAAAAGGCTAAAAAACCCCCTTTTCCTCCAAAAATAGCAAAAATCCCCTAAAAAGGGAATAAAAAATATAAAATAATGAGGAAAAGGAGAAAAAAACCCTATACAGCTGCATAAAACTATGTGTTTCCTAAAACCATGGGTCAGCACTCCACCACCAAAAAACTATAAATAGGTGATGGAGATCCCTTATTTCATATCCACAATCACAAGCACCCTTACTCTACCAAAATCTCTCTCGAAACCCTAGTTCACCTTTGAACTATTTTCACCTTGAGAGCCACCTTTGGCCCATCCCCAACATTGGAGAAGGAGAAAGGAGCATTCTGAAGCTTGGAGCATCCTCTTGGACACTGCAAAGGGCTTCATCAACCTTGACACTCAAGGTAACATTAATATAAAACCATTTTTTACATCTTTTATTTATGTTTCATGCAATGCTTAAAGTAGTTTGTTAATTGTTGTTTTAGCTTAATCATTTAATCATTATTGAACTGCTACTAAGGAGTCCATTCTCCTTAGTAGGTGCTCATTGGCACAAGCTAGGGGTAAAACCCTAGCTACATGTGTATAAATAGAGGAGTTGTGTTCATCATTTAACACACACTACACTCACTTGTGAATAGTGCATAGGTGAGGGAGAGGTCTACTATGGAGGATAAGGAGATCATGTCTAGGGTTTGCATCTTTGTATTTGTTGGTCATCTATATTGAGGAATCTTTGCTAGGTTTTCTACCCCATGAGGGTTTCCCAGGATAAATCTGTGTCTCTTATGTTTATGCTGTGCTTGTTGTTCTTTCAGTGATCCTGTATATGCTATTGTTGTGAAAAGAAATGCAATGCTGATATTTTTGTCTTAGCATATTGAATCTTAACATGGTATCAGAGCTAACCTAGAGGAAGGCAATGTATGGCACTTACAACACTTGCTTCACTTACGACAATTTGAAGGTTAGGTTTTTATATAGAAA
This sequence comes from Larix kaempferi, assembly GCA_027924585.1. Lineage (NCBI taxonomy): Eukaryota > Viridiplantae > Streptophyta > Pinopsida > Pinales > Pinaceae > Larix > Larix kaempferi. The sequence goes on along the minus strand of BSBM01000361.1, from coordinate 71,387,979 downwards.
ACACCAGTCATCGTGGCACTTTCGCTATAAGTCCATTTTGGAAAAGTTTCAGGATCCAAAACCTTTACAAGTCGTAGAAAACATCCCCATGTACCTTGTGTCCAAAGGATAAATTAAGTTTCGTTGTACTTTGCAATTTATGATCAGTACAAGTTAGGGTTTCTGCCTCTTCCAGATCTCGGTCATAAACAGGTGACCTAGGAAAAAAGGTCCCAACTTGGGCTAGGAAGCTCCAAATGAAATTTCATACAAAGTGACAGGTAGGGAACAAACTGCAGTTTCTCAGGTAACGTTTCCAGAGGCCGAAGTTGAACCAGTGACATGTGGCATGTCGTACAAGTTCGCTCTCCTGTTTTATCCCATAAACAGGTCACGTTGCGACACTTGGCATAACTCTCTCTTAGAAAATCCAATTGAGGTCAGGCCTGTGGGGTTGGAAAGAGGCCAGGTCAGGATACCACAAGCAAAAGTTTCAGACCTTATGGTTTTGTAATTTCAGAGATACACCAGAAACAATTAGGTGCATATTTCTGTCAAAACAGATTTGGATTTTGATCACCTTCATTCTTGGCTTATCATTGCTGCGGGAATTTAGGGCTTCGGAGAAAGTTGGAATTTTGGGAATCGGAGTCCAAGGATGAATTCTCCTCATCAAAATTGAAATTTAGAGACCAAGATCGAATTTTTTGGTTGGGAAGAAGGCCGGGCTTGATCAAACCCTAGTTCAGGATTTTGATCGGAAAAGGTGGAAAGTTAGGGCTTCTGCAAAAGTTGGAATTTTTTAAGTCTATGACCACAGCTAGAAGCTCCTCAGAAAAATCGAAGTTTAGAGATTTGGATCAAACCTTTTGATTGGGCAGAAGGGTAGGCTTTATCAAACCCTAGTTCGGGGTCCTGTCCAGTGAATCCAGAAGTTTCAAAGGCAATTTTGAGGGGTCAAATTTTGGAGATTTCAAAATTGAAGTATTCTAGCTTGATCAACTCAGCAAGGCACATCTTTCCATCCATTCAAGAGATTGAAATTCAAAGTTTGAATTTGTAGGGTTTCTCTGACAAACCCTAATCCAGCTCCAGATCCAGTTTTAGCAAATCAAAGTGGATTGGGTTAAAAGCAATCCTAACAGGTATGAATTGAGGAGATACAGGTATGTGTTGAAATTTGTATAACCATGTGAATCATATTTGTATGCATAATAAGGTTATCATGTCAACATGATTTGATGATTATGAAGTATTTCTAATCATGTAATTAAATTTGATTTGTAGGTAAGATTATGAAGAATGATGAACACTGAACTAGTGATGGATGTTTAACAAGAAGACTTACAAATCGAACATACTATAGAAGGCTCGTGACTAGAAGATTCTCTTAGAAAGAGGAAGAGAATCATGACGAGATGTTTGCTCCAAGTGGCTAGATAAGACCATTCTCTTAGTGGTGTAGTTGAAGAAAGCTTTGTATGGATACCCAGGATCGATAGTCATTTGATGAGCTTAATGATCACCATGGGTGATACGGATTTCAACCTTTTCTACAAGGTTGAAGATAGTATCTATACACAAATGACATTCAGGAAGGAACTCACCACAGAGTTCAAATGATCTTGAGGCTCATATCAATAGACCCATCTGACGAGAGATGGCATGTATAGATATGCAGAAGAACACTCACTGCAGAGTGTAGATGATGTTCAGTCACAGAAGGAGAGCTGATAGCTTCTTGAAAAGCTTGGGGTTTACCAAAAGTAAAGTTGATCCTAACCTTTACCTTAAGGTTATGGATGATGAACCTGTCATACTATTACTGTATGTGGATGATCTCTTTCTGACAGGGAATGAGAAACAGATCATGGAAAGAAAGAAGAAGCTACACAATTTGAGATGAAATATCTCGGATTGATGCATTACTTCCTAAGTCTGGAAGTATGGCAAGGCTTAGAAGGAATCTTTCTCAACCAGGGAAAGTATGCTGTGGAAATCCTGAAAAGATTTGATATGTTGGAATGTACAACCATGGCCAGTCCCATAGATTACAAATTGAAGTTGTTAGTGGATGACTCATCAGAGTTAGTGGATGTGACTCTGTACAAACAGATTATTGGGTCATTGATGTATCTGACGAATACAAGGCCGGATATATGCTTTGCTATGAAACACCTTGAGACAGTATCTAGTGGAACCTAGGCATGTTCACCTGATAGCTGCAAAGCATGTGATGAGGTAACTAAAGGGTACGATAGACTTTGGTCTATGTTATCTTGGAGATCATGATTTCAGATTGTATGGCTACACAGATGTTGACCAGGCAGGAAGTGTATTAGACAGGAAGAGCACATCGGGTGGACGTTATTGTCTGGGATCTGTCATGATCTCGTGGTTTAGCAGGAATCATTCTAGCACAACTGAAGCGGTATATATAGCTACTTGCTCTGCTAGTTGTGAAGCAATATGGCTTTAGAAGTTGTTATCAGGATTGTTTGACTTAGATATGGACCCTGCTATGATCCTGTGTGACAACTAGAGTTGTATCAAGATGGCAGAGAATCCAATGTTCCATGATAAGTCAAAGCACATGAGATCCGATATTTTTATATACGGGATATGGTCCAGAAAGGAGCTATCAAGCTCGAGTATGTGAGCACTGACGAACAAGTTGATGATGTATTTACCAAACCTCTGTCTCGAGTAAAGTTTGAGACAAGCTTGGTGTCATTCAGAAGGACCCTCCTCGAAAGGGGGAGTGATGTGGTCATTCATGATATTTGGATATTGGTATCGATGTGGATACCTGTATCGATGATGAGATTGCACATATTGATGGTAAGGTCAATGATGAGGATACTTGTATCGATGCTGTGGATACTTGTATCAATGATGAGGATACTGTATCGATGATATGGACACTTGTATCAATGATGAGGATACTTGTATCGATGATGTGGATACTTGTATCAATGATGAGGATACTATATCGATGATATGGACACTTGTATCGATGATGAGGATACTGTATCGATGATATGGATACTTGTATCGATGATGAGCATACAGGTTCCGACGATGAGGTCAGTATATGGTCCTTAGACTTTGTCTAAGTGGACGAGGTGGGATTGTATCATCCCTGGACACATGTCCTAAAATAGATCCATAGACATATTTCTCCGAGAAATGATCCCTAGTGGACAAGAGGGATTGTATCATCCTTGGACACATGTCCTAAAAGAGATCTGTAGACATATGTCTCCGAGAATGTGGTCCCTAGTGGACGAGAGGGGATTGTATCATCCCCGGACTTCGGTCCCAGAATTGATCCGTAGACAGATGTCTCCGATAATGTGGGGATTGTATCTTCCTAAGACTTCAGTCCCAGAATTGATCCATAGACAGATGTCTCCAAGAATGTGGGGATTTTATCTTCCTCGGACTTTGGTCCCAGAATTGATCCTTAGACAGATGTCTCCGAGAATGTGGGGATTGTATCTTCCCCGAACTTCGGTCCTAGAATTGATTCATAGACAGATGTCTTTAAGAATGTGGGGATTGTATCATCCTCGGATGACAGTCCCAAAATTGATCCATAGACAGATGTCTCCAAGAATGTGCGGATTGTATCATCCTCGGATGAAGGTCCTAGAATTGATCCATAGACAGATGTCTCCGACAATACGGGGATTGTATCATCCCCGGACTTCGGTCCCATAATTGATCCGTAGACATCTGTCTCCGAGAATTGATGATAGGAATGCATCGTCCCTAGACATTTGGTTCAAAATGTACGTGATAGGATTGCATCATCCTTGGACTCATGTCCTAAAGTGATAAGGATTGATCATCCTGGAAGTAGATATGGATTGCATCGTCCATAGAAATGAGATTTGTCTAAAATTGATACGGATTGATCATCCTAGAATTTGATCTAGATTGTATCGTCCATGGACCTATGTCCTAAAGTGAGAGGGATTGATCATCCCGTAATAGCATCTTGTGTATTGCAGAGTATGCTGCTATGACGATGATGTAGATTAAGATGATATAGATGATGTAGATCGATATGATCTAGATGTTGTAGATCGAGATGATCCAGATGCTGTAGATCGAGATGATCTAGATGTTGTTGTGTTGGAGAAAACTCTCTATGGCTTGGGAATACCACAACAGACAGATGACTACCAGAAATCAACTCAATTCTCAAAACAATGCTATTATAAATGATAATGTTAAGATAATGGAGAAATGTAACCAACCACGATCTAAACGTTTAATGTAGATACCCGTTGGAGCTTTCAATCCATGCACTTGAAATATGCAAATTAGTCTTGACAACCAATATCCAACAAGTACATATAATATATAAATGACATTAACATTATCAATAAGAATGGTCCATAATATCACAAGCAAATGTAACCCAATGTATAATAAAAAACATTTACAACATGATGGACGAGAATATGAGCATTTCTATTAATTAACAAGAAGAAGTACAAGGTGATACGACCTCTTGCCGGCAACCAATCTGAACCAAGATCTGGATCAATCCACTTGTGCCTCCACCACTTCAATCCTCCATGAATGGAAAACTCAAACTAGATAGGAGTTTGGAAGGTGAACATAAAGGGTTCACAACTACAAGGATCAATGAGTGTAGACTCAACATAGGGAAAAAATCCACTAGAGTTCTCTTGCTATTCTCTTCTCCTACCATCCATAAGCCATATGTGCTCAATATATAGTCCTCTCAAAGGTAGGTGAAAGGAAACATCAAGGCATTACTCGAGCCGATAGAAAGCCAAAGGTCACCCAATGACCACTTTTTGGGAGTAAAAAGTAATAAACTAGTGATTTTTACCATTTTACTTGATACCCGCGGGCTATAGTGATGCAACTCGCGGGTACGCATGCTATAATGATGCGACATGCTGGTAGGAATAAAAGTAGGGAAAAATAGTATCTTTGAAGGATATAAGTGGATCTGAGTCAGTGAAATGGATCTTACAGGACAAAGAGTGTTGATGCTCACAGGGTGGAAGATTACATTGTAACAGATGCCCCCTAATGTGTGAGGTTAGAGACTGATGATACGATGGTCGAAATACATTATAAAACTCAGAAGTGGAGTGATGGAGACATAAGTGGAAAGATCAACTCACTCGTCATAATACAATAGTATCACTGAATACATGTCGGTAATACAACAATCTGATACAATGGCCATGAATAGGCAGCACATAGTGAATACATGTCATAAGTGATCATAGGCATGATCCCTCTACAGTAAGATATGGTCTCCTGCTAAAAAGGAAACAACTGGTGCAAATGGAGGTACAAACTACTGATATCTGAGAGGTGATATCTCAGATGTAAAGGCAAAGTCATAAGTAGCATACTGAATGCCACTATCGCCTGGGGTCTTCTACACAAGTCTTCGATGGTGCAAGTCCCATCAAGTGAATAAAGGAGTTGGGGTCGAACCTGATGAGACATCATCTGATTACAGGTCAATGATGTATACCGTTAACAGACGCAAGATGACCCACCAATAATGAAAATGGGCATCAAGGCAGAGAGCACAATCATCGGAGTGTGAATAAATGGGTTGAAGTCGAACACTAGGATGAATCCATCGATCAGGGGACATTGATGTATTCCAAAAACTGTCGATGGTGAGAGAACCTGCCACTAATGACTGCAACCCTCAAGGTACTCAACTAAACTCTAAGCCTCAAGTCCTGGAATAAATGGGTTGAAGTCGACGGAATGAGACTCACTGGAAGGAGGGCATTAAGGCATCCCCCATCGACCAGCACAAGGTACTAGCAATGTTGAAAGATTTGGAAGATCTCAAGTGAAACGGACTGACTCAATAAGGATGGCCAACATGCAATAGTCAAGAGATCTGAGGAGTGGCCGACACTGGTTTCAGGACTTCCTTTGAACAAGAGCATGAACAGATGGATAGACTCAGGTAGCATAGACTCAATATAGATGTGTAATGAAGGAGGAATCACAAAGGTATCCATAATGACTGGAAGCTTAACCAATCAGTGGCGTAAACTGAGAAAAAAGTACAGCTCCTAAGGCCAAACTATAGTCCTGACTCATAATATACGGAGTGGAATGAATGCTCTATTCAAAGGCGACACAATAGCTGCCAACAAGAAATAGTGACCATAATCCCATCCATCTTTTTGGAATATTTGATTTTTTTGGCCTTTTTCATATTTGCAAAAAGCTTGAAAAATAATAAAATTGCTTATAGTACAACAGGTGAGGGAATGAGTGTCAAATAGCTAGCAGACTAGTCCCAAGCAGTGGAACATACCTATGCTCAATGCAAGGAAGTGCATGCAGGATGTGGAAACTCGGGGGTATGTTCCCTCAGGGTCAAAAATTCATCAAATTGTGAAGGGAAGATATAAGCTCTGCAGGGCTCGACAGGGAAAAGTGCTCAGGCACCAAGCTAACAATTGAGTAAGCGGGAGTCGGCACAAGGGTCAAGCAGTAAGCAGGATGATGCAATGCAATCGCAACATGATATAACTGAGGGGAGTCCTTAAGGGAGATGGTCAGCATAAGACAAAGTAGAGTATGAGTCTTTATCGCAATGTCACAGCGTAACTACAAAGGACTCCCAATCCTAAGGAGAAACAATGACATGGGCACCAGAATGCATAAAGGGGTTCTAACTAAGGTACCCATGTTCGGAAAAGCCCTACCGCCACATAACAACACTTCTAAAGTAGTGTGAAGGTTCTGTGTCGGTTATGAAGCGGGGTCGCACCTAGGGTTTATGAAAATGGTCAATAGGTCAAATTCATAATGGATGCGAAAATGGCATCTAACCTATATTCCCAATGTGAAACGTACCTGTCGTAGGTGTGAAATGGTTTAGAACAACTTTTCACCGAGGAAATTGGATTAAAAAACACTACTCCATGACACAATATTAGTTCATAATGGCTCGAAACGGCAAAAACTATAGAGAAGGAAGTTGGTCCAAAAAATTATAAATAGTAATAAAATTTTCCAAATTACAATTCATTTGCATTATTCACCAATTTGGAGTTTGTGGTTAGTTTTTACGTCAAAGTTCAGTTACCGATTCTGGGAGCTACAAGCGACCGTTCAGCGAACCGTCTGGAGCAAGTTGGTAGTCACTCCCATACCTTTCATTTTAATGCTTTTATTTCAGTTTTTATCGGTGGGTTTTTGAGTTTGGCCAAGCCCTAGATGGCTTCGGCGCTACCCGTGGGCTATAACTATGTGGGTCGCGGGTAGGGCACCAAACGCGCAGTCAAAAAATAGACTGACCGTGGGTACCCGCCACTGTATACAAATTAGCCTACGGGTACGGCCGTGAAGAAATTTTTAATCATGAAACTGACCAAAACTTGTTTGTTTTCCACTCCAGGATGGTTCTAGAGTGGAGGGAGAGAGAGCATGACCAAGTTGATGAGGCCGTACGCAATGATGTGCAAGCACAGTAGGCATTGCAAGCATGTGGGTTGTACAAATTCTGTAGTATAGGGGGTTTAAGGGCCCAAAACCTATTACTCTGTCACCTGATAGGCTACTGGGATGTGGATGCACAAAAATTCATCCTCAATGGGAAAACCCTTACACTGGAAGTGGAGGATATCTACTTCATTACCGGTTTGTCCCGTAGAGGGGAGGTGGCTAGTCTTCGTTCTCGGACCGTGGGTGGTGGGATCACTATTCAGGACTACATAGAGCGGTATTATCCCGCAAACACACGAGCGGTGGGAAGCCAAGTGCCCATCAATTCCATAGTAGATCTGAGCACAAAGATCATTGTGGCTACCCTGGTGCAGATCACTAGATCCAAAGCTCTGCACCATGCATCCGGGACGGTGATGTTCTATGCATCACAATGCATGCAACCTACGGTATTCGACTGGTGTACTACACTGTTGGTGTCTATGAAGACACAATTGACGGAATGCAAAGAGGGGAAGGCCAAAAATTTTGGGTATGGTAGTATCCTATGCAGCTTCTTCTTTGAGAGGGTTCTGGGGCTTAGTCCGAGGGTGGATGTCCCTCCGCATAGCCTCCGTGATCCAGCCCTGACCCAGTGGGCTGAGATCTTGACACGATAGGGTGGTGGCCGTTTGGCATCACCATATACTGAGGAGTTCTTCCGCTAGTGGAACCAGCAGGTGATCTCTATAGAGGACTATCCCTATGCAAGGATAGACTTCAGACAAGATCGGGACATGCTGCTCCCACTAGGCGCAGCTTTCGGAGACATCGGTGATTACTCTTTTGGTTTTGTGTTTATTAAATTTTTATGTATTTTTTTATTATAGTTTGAAATGCAAAAAATATTTTTGGTGGTAGTATCAAGTGCTAAAGTTTGACTGTTTTCTCACAGACAAAGGCCCAGTGAGACCCAAAGGCTTCCCGAGACATGGTCGTCGGGGTAGAGGTGATGAGGCAGGAGATGCTGCAGTAGGGAACACACTTCAGACATTGTGGCACAACATATCATGGATGTTTGCCTGAGTACCACAAATAGAGGTAGCCCAACTACTTGAGGCCATGCAGCACCAAGTAGTGGTTTTTCCTGGTGAGTGGGTACGGCTACTGCAGCGGGTAGCCAATGCAGTACAGTACTTCTATGAGACACATCCCGTCGAGGCGGCAGCTAGGCCTCCTCGGAGGGAATAGATATCCCAGGGTCTCATTTTTTGTATCGATATGTACATTTTGAGGGCTACGGGCTCCAGTTTTGTATGACACTACCATTCATATATATATATATATATATATATATATATATAACTTTGGTTCTCGGTTCTACTATATGTGTGTATGTACAAATGTATGAATGTCTTTGTATTTATGTGCTTCATGATGAATGTGACAAATGCCAATATAATACATAGTTAGCATATGCATCAGATATATGATTAACACTTCTCGGAACATGTATGTATGTAATTGAAACAAAATGTCTCTCCAAGAGTCGTACCTTAAGGAATTTCCGTAGTAATGTAGGGTCTCGTACACGGTACTTCCCATTCAGCTAAGAAACAACTAGTTATGAATCCAGGCATACTTTTAGAGACTGGATGTCATGTGAAATAGCATCCCGAAGTAGCTCAATAACAGCACTATATTCAGCCACATTATTGGATGTAGGACCAAGACAAGCACCTCCTAATGACACAACTAGGTGGTTAGGTGAGAAGATAACCCAGGCAGCAGAAGCAAGTTGCTGCGTATGTCAGCTAGCACCATCCGTGAAACCTAAGAATGTAGATCCCGTTGACATCTGTCAATCAAATGGAAGCTAATCAGCAGACCCGACAACCAAAAGGCAAGCTAGACTATGTACAGAAAAACTATACAATATTGTACAAAAGTATCAGCTCGAACCAAAGGCTCAAGCGTAATACCGCTTTAGGTAGAGCCCATTTCTAGGCGCCTTCAATGCAACTCCCTCATAGTCTTCTTACTCATAAGCTCCTTTTTTGAGGACATGCCTCACAATGTACGGACCATGCCACATGGGATTGAACTTGCCTGCCCCCAGGGGTTCTTTAGCTTGGTCATACAAAAGTACCAAGTCACCTTCAGCATACTTTCGAGGATGGACAGACCTATCATATTAAACCTTGACACGATGCTTGTTAACATCAATGGCCAAAATGGCATTTCGAAATTGCTCATCAAGTTGATCGAGGTGTACTAAATGTTGCTCAATATCTGTCGTATCAGGGAGGAGCTCTATGGCTAGCTTGAGCGAAGGGATTTCACATTCCATCGGTAAAAGTGACTCCACACCATGAACTAACTGAAATGGTGAGAACTTGGTGGCAGTCTTAACTGCGGTTTGATATGCCTACAAAGCAGGATATAACATGATATGCCAATTGGTCTTTCTTTGTTGTATGGTATGTTGGAGAATGGTCTTCAAAGACTTATTTACTTCTTCAAGCCAACCATTTGCTTGAGGATAATAGGAAGACGAGTGTTCCTATCGAAACCCAAGCTTGAGATACTAATCCTCCATCATCTTGTTTTGAAAATGGTTGCCATGGTCAGTGACAATCTCTTTCAGGATACTGAACCGAGTGATAATCTGGTTGAACATGAAATGGGCTGCAATAGCACAGTTGTCTTTTACAGTAGGCATGGCCTCAGCCCACTTGGAAAAATAATGCATGGCCACGATAATATGGTGATGCCCCCTAGCCGAAGCTGGTTTGCAATCCATGAAATCTACCCCCCACTTAGTGAAGGGACCGACAGTGATGACCGGATGGAGGGGCGCTGGGTGCGAGTGTATGTTCTGAGAAAACACCTGGAAAGGGTGACATCTCTTCACAACATTAATACAATCTTTAAATATGGTAGGCCAAAAATAATCAGCTCTCATGATACACTGGGCTGTAGCAAGCCCAGATAAGTGACCACCACACGCCCCCGCATGGAAATCATTAAGTACCCGCTCCTCTTATTCATGAGTCAAGCAACGACGGAGAATGGAATCCTTTCCTCGGCGATACCAAGTATCATCGACGATAGTATAATCTTTAGCATGATGTCTCACATGCCTTCACTCATCTCGTGAATAATGCAGACGAAACTTCAAAGTTTGGAGATATACAATGACATCCCCATACCAAGGGTCCTCGAACGAGATAAGAAATAAGTGTTCATCCACAAAGGAATCTTCATGAATGACATCCTCATCAAGTCGTGGAAGGTCCAACATAATCTCAGCAACCACCAATGATTTCACTAATTTTGCCGAAGCAAAATCAAGATGAAATTCCTGAGGGATTACAATCCATTTATTATACTTACCCCCAATAAGGCATCATGATAGCACGAACTGAAATGGATTGATGTGAGCGACAATTGCGGTTGTTCGAAGCAAAATGTAATGTTGTAACCGCTAGACTGCATGGACAGTCGCAAGTGCCAACTTTTCTACATGAGTGTACCTTAGCTCAGCGTCTACTAAATTTCAACTGAGATAATAGATAACATGCTCGACGAGCGCATCATCTACCTGAACCAAGACCATGCCAATAGTCTCTTGAGACGTGGCCACATAAAGAATGAAATCATGTGCGAAATCCGGTGGGCTAAGCACAGGGGCCAATACCAAATCTTTCTTAAGGGCGTCGAAATACTGCTAGTCTCGCTCATCCTAGATAAAAGGTGTGTCCTTCTTCAATAAGCGTGTGAAACCTTTGGTAATATTAGCATAGTTAGCTATAAACTGACGTAGAAAAGTAGCTCTCCCTTGGAGGCTCTGAAGTTGTAACAAATTACACGGAGGAGGCAACTGAAGTATTGGCTCAACTTTGAGAGGATCGACTCTAATACCCTCTCTTGAAACTATGAATCCTAGAAGGCGACCAGTCCTAACAGCGAAGATGCATTTGTTTGGATTCAATCGAATTTTGTAGTGGATACATCATTCGAAAATCATACGAAGGTGCTTGGGGTGGTCCACTCTCTTGCAAGAATGGCTAGCAAGATCATCCAAGAAAACTTCCATAATCATCTTAAGATCGTTAAAGGCATAGGTCATGGCTCGTTGAAAAGTAGCTCCGACATTTTTAAGGCCAAAAGGCATTTTCCGATATGCAAACGTTACCCATGGACAAATAAATGTTGTCTTATGTTGGTCCATGGGTTTGATTTGAATCTGATTATAACCCGAGAAGACGTCCATGAATGAAAAAATCTCACTCCCCACACAAGCATCCAATATTTGGTCAATGAATGGCGTGGGGAAGTTGTCTTTTGGACATGCATGGTTCAAATCTCTAAAATTAGTGCATACACAGATCGTTCCCTGCTTCTTATCCACAGGATCGGGGTTTGACACCCATTCGGTAAGGGGAACGGTGTAGATGAAACCAGCTTTGAGTAGTTTCTCCACCTCTGCCATAATTGCAGCTTCCTTGCTAGGGTTCACAGCACGTAAGCGTTGTCGAACCGGTTTAGCATCAGGATACGTTCTAATCTCATGTTCAACAATGTCAGGGTCTATTCCTGGCATCTCCTCGTATGACCAGGTGAATGCTTCCCGGAGTTCTGTAAACAAGTCAGTGTAAATAGCGATCTCCTCAGGATCACAATCGGCACCGATGTTAACGGTCTCCATCTTTCCAGGAGTGCGAGAGATGTTGATCGAAGTGGTTGGGGAAATATTGGCCATATTCCCCTCCACAAAAACATCATGCAACTCCAAAAGAGCCACAGGGTGACCAACCATCTCTGCTAGAGTCATCCTAAACTCCTCTTGCTGAACGAGCTCGAGGTTGGGAAGAAAATAAGAGTGATGGTGCATATCTTCCCAACGCCTCTCACTACCACACATGGCCTCCATGATAGCTTCATCGGATGGTAAAGTATCATCAAGGCAATCATGTGAACAAGATGAGTTGGCTGCCCAAACTAATAGCATAATGGGACCTTCTTCAACTATCTGGGAAGAAGAGAGATCTGTATTTGGAGTGGTTTGTTGGATATGATCGTAAGCAAGCTCTGCTACAGATAAAGGCATAGACATCCTGACATGCGCAATGTCTCCAGACGTGGAACTCATGGACGGTAAAGTCCACGGATCATCTAAATAGGAGGTCTGGAATAACATATTATTCGAAGGAGGAGACGCATTGTTGGTAATGGCTCCAATAAAATTCACAGGTGCAGAAATATTATAAGTTCCCATCAATGAGGGGTACATTCCAACACCTATGTTCCCAGTTGTCGGCTGAGAATTAGAAACTTGCGGGACTATAGATCCCGTAAATGCTGCGGAAGGAGTGCCAACAAAATCCAGCTGATCGATCGTCACAATCTTGCCTTCATGGGGAAAGTAGATAACTCTAAATACAGTAGACGTGACAGCCTTGATAGCATACATCCAGTTCCCACCCAGTAAAAGGTTGTAGTCGATGGGCGCATCAACCACTTCGACTTCAATAGGCACAGACTTACCTCCCAAGGAGACAACAAGGGAAGGGATAATTCCATGCGGCGTAAAATATCTACCGTCAAATGCAGTGAGTGTAGTTCTAGACACAAGTAGAGGAGGAGAGTCAAGAGCTTTCCAACAAGTTAACGACATTACTGATGCAGAAGCACCTTCATCAACCATAGTATGTTTGACGAAGCTCTGAAGGCAAACCACCTGGATTTGAAAAGCCACGTGGTAAGGTAAGCGAGGCTAGACATCAGTAGTATCGAACTTGATAACACTAGGATTTCCCCCATCCTGAACTCCTAACGCACTGAAAAGGGCATGCTTCTAAGAAGGACAGGCTTGCAAAACTTCAAGAGCCGACATGGCACACGGAGTTTTGCCCAAATCTTCTACGATGGAGTAGTTATGGGCGGCTCGAGCATTGGGATTATGCGTAGAGCACTTGAGAACACCTTTCGGTATCCACGGCATAATGGAGGGCTTCTCGATATGCAAGGAATTGTCAGGAGGAGGGTGAGGCTCACTCCCCAAATAAGGTTGTGGTGCACCATAATCGCACTGATGAGTAGCAACACAAACCTCCGACTGAACCATATTCACACATCCATAACCACTAGTACTGGAAGAAGACGTTGTCGTTTCATTAGTACCATAACAAGTGGTGGGATCATGTGAAGCCATGTTTTGATGATGAGGAAGGGGATCCTTCAATTTAGCTGGGCTCTGTGCAAAATGCTTCGATGCTTCTTCAATTCGAGGACATAAGTGAGTAAGATGATCCTCCCCACAAAGCTTGCAAGGGAATTTCACCTTACGCCTAGGTTTATGATCCTCTCCAGCATTACCGCCTTCCTGAGGAGGGTTGGCATTCTCTTTATAAGGAGTATTACGATTTCTATTGTTATTACTTCCATTGTTTCCACCTGTACGATTGTTTCTCCCCTTTTTATTACCACTAGGTTGCTGGTTACCTGACGGTTTTTTTGATTGCACATTGTGTACATCAGACGATGGAGTGGAAGTGGACATGGTGTGAACCTGTCTAGGAGTAGACTAGTTTAGCGACAAATTTTGCATTTGATTAGCTACCAAGTCTATAGGGCGATTGCATGCGGACCCCACGATGCCATCGGCATGTGGTCCAGGAACTGACGTGGGCTCATGTCTTGTTCTCGGTGCATCAGGAATGATGTGATACAAAATGCCAGACTGAGAATAAAGTAGATCTAAGTGTTGGACTTTCAAGATAGCTTGTTCCTCAGTCACAATGTCGGACATCAAAACATCCTTAGCAATGTATGGGAGTAGAGACTTGAGGAACCATTCCGACACAAAATCTGGAGGAATGTTGGCTTTCACTAATCTCTTCCACCGACACCACTCTTGAATGTGGTCAGAAATATGTGTGGCCTTATTCTGATGGAAGGTGGACAACAACTCAGTACCAGTATCATAACAAACCAGCAATTGGAAATGGTCTAAGAAAACCAAAGCAATCGCATTAAATCCCCCCTATAGGTGTTCCTTGGCAACTCGACATACCACTTCGCGGCTGCCCCCGTGAGGGTGCGTTGAAATAGTCGTAATCTAATGGAATCATGATTCAAAGAGTTGGAGGAGCACCAAAGGTGAAACATTGTGACATGATTGCCCGGATCCTCACCGCCTTTCCCTTCAAAATTTTGAATGTCTGAAGGAAGCTTGGTAGGAACCGAGGGCCAAATAGGGTTGTCACACACCGGATCATTCGTGAGCTTCGAAAGATCCGGGAGATTCAAGCATGGAAGGAACGGGAGCTGCGGCTTGAAAGCTAGATTATAAGCTCCCATAAAAGGTTGGTTAAACGGAACCGTGTTATAAGATGGACCAAGAGCTTGACCATGAGGATTAAACTACTGATGATAAGGACCTGACAGACCATAAGCTTTCCCATGGCCATAGGATTGATAACCTCCTCCTTCCTGACCCATTTGAGAGTAAGCAAGTATATGTGTTTTTTGGGTACCATATTGGGGTGGTGGGTTGTACTGGTGGCCAGCACCGACTCTGTTGTAGTAAGGGTTGCCACCATGAGTATGGGGCATATATTTACTATTCATAGCGAGATCCATATTGTAATGACCATAATGGTATGGTATGTTCCCACCCCCAGCATTAGGATTAGCTTGATCAGTCGTGTGATGACCATAAGTATGAGAAGTATTCTCGACCCCAACATTGGTGTGACTAGTAGCAGGGATGGTGGCATGATGCCCATGTGGATAAGAGATATTCCCACCCCCTACATTAGCATTACTAGTGGCGGCAGTGGATGCAAAAGTGTGTGGTATATGTCCACCCCCATGGTTAGGAGGAGCATTAACATCCGTAAAAGTGATCCTAGGTTGACGAGTAGCGGCATGCGTGTTAGGTGTTGGATGGCGAGTCGAGTTCTGAACAACATTCCTATTAGGTTGGGAAATCCGAGGAGGTGGTCTTCTTCAAAGATTAGCATGGTTAGGAGGAACATGACCAGTCCCCATACTATGTGTGTGAGTGGACAACGTAGTGCCCCCAGTGAGGGTAGTGCCCCCAGTGGGTATAGTATGGCTAACACCATGACTGGTGCAAGCTTGACTACCAAACATAGCGGAAGGTTCAACAGTACTATGACTAGGCATACCAAAAGAGAGTGTGGTGGGGTTGATCGTAGGACCAGTGTCATCATGTAACTCTCGCATTCCATGTCTATAACTACATGGAAAGGAAGGAACGAAAGGATCGTCCTGTTCTTCATCCTTGGGTAAGTTGGGCATTCCATAAAGATAATTATCCAGATTCGAAGGATCAAACGGATCTCGTTCAAGTGGATTAGGCCAAATAGAACCAGGTTGAGTCTCAGGTGGATCACCTCCCCACGCCTGACGAGGGGTATGGGGATCAGAAGTGTGTTCAACTTCCCCAATGGAGCTAAACGGTTTTCCTCAGTATCGAAAAGTGTAGCAGTCATAATGTCTTGGATGTAAGTCTGGTAATAATCCGAAGAATCAGAGGGAGCCCTTCGACGTCCTCTAGTAACACGGCATGAAACCTCGGCTGGATTTAAACCAACCAACCGACGGGACCGGCGGAGAGTAGGGCTCCGCGCCATGATATCTCCGGAGAGAATATATAACAAAACGTCCCCTAAAGGCCAACTATCGATCAAAAACAGTAAATCAAAAGCACACACCTAGAGAAACTACAGCTAAGAGCAGAAAAACAGAGTGGCTAAATGAGCTCCCGACACTAGAGCCGGTATGTCTCACCTAGGAGAGGCTTGAGACTCCCAAACTATAGCTGGAGGTAACAGAATCAGTTATAGAGACACCCAGGCTTCACTGCATGTACAAGGTCTAGTCCACTGCACAAACACAACTATGCTATCCAATCCCTATCTAACTCATTGTTAACACCCAAAAAGTGTTCACTACCTCATTACCACATTATATGGCTCATTTGTCCATTTTCCTACCATTTTTCCCTTAAAATCCCAAAAAATCCCATTAAAAAGCCTCCAAAAGGCCTAAAATGCCTCCAAAAGGCCAAAAAACCATCAAAATAGCCTAAAAAAGGCCAAAAAACCCCCTTTTCCTCCAAAAATAGCAAAAATCCCCTAAAAAAGGAATAAAAAATATAAAATAATGAGGAAAAGGAGGAAAAAACCCTATACAGCTGCCCAAAACTATGTGTTTCCTAAAACCATGGGTCAGCACTCCACCACCAAAAAACTATAAATAGGTGATGGAGATCCCTTATTCCATATCCACAATCACAAGCACCCTTACTCTGCCAAAATCTCTCTCGAAACCCTAGTTCATCATTTGAACTATTTTCACCTTGAGAGCCACCTTTGGCCCATCCCCACCATTGGAGAAGGAGAAGGAGCATTCAGAAGCTTGGAGCATCCTCTTGGACACTGCAAAAGGGCTTCATCAACCTTGACACCCAAGGTAACATCAATATAAAACCATTTTTTACATCTTTTATTTATGTCTCATGCAATGCTTAAAGTAGTTTGTTAATTGTTGTTTTAGCTTAATCATTTAATCATTATTGAACTGCTACTAAGGAGTCCATTCTCCTTAGTAGGTGCTCATTGGCACAAGCTAGGGGTAAAACCCTAGCTACAGTTTTGGCGACTCCCCTAGTTTTCGAATTTCTGGTTTCCGTTTTTAAATTTTTTCCTTTCGGCTGTCCCTTTCGGCCGCCGCATACCGCGTCTTTTTCCCTCTACAGTCGCGTCCCGACCGCGCCTTTCAGGCCTTTACCCGCGATCCGACCGTGGCTCTCAGACTGCTTCCGACGCTCTGCCGGCGGATTCAAGTCTGTTACCTGCGGTATGACCGTGGCTAATCAGCCTGTTTTCCGCGATCTGACTGCGCCTGTCGGCCTTTTTCACGCGTCCCGACTGTGGCTTTCTTCCTCTTTCGGGCGTCCCGACTGCGCTTGTTAGCCTTTTTGCCGCGACCCGACTGTGTCTTTTTCCATTTTTCCTGCGTCCCGACTGCCACTTTTGGCCCGATAGCCGCGACCCGAATGTGTCTTTTCCCCTATTTCCTGCGTCCCGACTGCCTCTATTGGCCCGATAGCCGCGACCTGACCGCCGCTGTTTCCCTCAAACCCGCGGTCGGCCTGTTCTGATCCGCCACAGACCCGCGGTCTGATTTCTGCTCTTTTCCTGTTTTGAGCCCAGCCCCTCTTGCTGCAATATTTTCTGCATTTGAACAGCCCTCTGTCCCACCTGCAGCCCACTTCCTTACAGCCTTTCTGCAACATAATTCCTGTTCCTTTTACAGAATCTTTTTAAAATTTCAGTATTTTTAATTCAGAAAATTTTGCAAGTTAAAAGAATCAATTTCAGCATTATTGATAGATTGGAAGTTGCCCTCCCTTGTGGCACTTCTATTTTTGGGATCATTACCTCACGAGCACACACTCTGTCACATAAAATCAAGTGAGCCTTAAAAAGTACCTAACTAAACCAACATTCTAACCCCACTTGGGGAACACAAAAGAATCATTGTAGTTAGGTAGGATCAGGGGGATAGGCTTCCAATAACACCCCTTGGTTATTTCACTTGAGACATAGTTGTTGTCCAAATAGGGAACCAAAATCCCCTAGTACTTTTTGGCACGGTCACGACCAGTTTATCAGAGGGCCTCTCCCTTAGGAGGGTTGAAGTCGGGAGACTGGTTCCGGAGGCCTGAGTGGAATACCGCACTCCATTCAGTAACCGAAGGGCTACCTTTCGCGGTTCGCGGGATATCCCTGTATAGGGGTATTGCGGTCAACGAACTAAACGGCAGATTCACCTTTCTAGACGTGTCATGAACGGGGTATCTTAGTTGCCATTCTTCTAGGATTGACTACCCGGTATCCCTCCCGGTAGGGGGATATCATAGCCACTTGGCTTTCCTACTCATATTGTCTGACTTGGATTTCATCACCTTGCAGAGGATATGTTTAGTTGTGTCAGAATACTTTTAGTTAGGTGTTTGCATGCTCCTTTACCTCCCTTTGGTCTAGTGAGTCCACCATTTTTTCTTTATAGGAAACCTGCTGCTTGTTGGTATTCTGACCATCTTTGTTGTTACTCCACCTATTGTAGCACAGCTGTTGCAGTGGGTGTTTTGAGTTGGTTGTTGGCCTGAGCGCCTTGCTTTTTCGCTCTCCTTCTGCACACTCGGTTGCATTACGATTTTTGAGCTGTTTTTATACTCACCTCAACCCACAGAGATTTAGACACCATCTGTCACCATTGAGTCCCCGAGACATTCTCGGCGCCTCAGGGGCGAGCCCCCACAGCACGGTTCTCTTGACACCACTCGTCATAGATTCCGATCATTGTCCGTTGATACCACTCATCACAGATCTAGAGCCTTGTCACTTGACTCCACTCGTCAGCGACGTAGGTCTCCGTCACCAGATAGTGACGCACCTTACTTTACCTCTGATTCTGACGAAGAGTCTGAGAACCCTATTTATACTGCCCCTACTAGCCCCATGGCTGGCACGACTTCCACTCCATTTGTCATAGGGACCATTGGTGGCACATTCACCACTACACCAGTTACTACACCTGTTTTTGGTATGCCCTCCATGGGGCAACCATCTACCGTTCCCCTCACGGTACCTGTTCCCACAGCAGGAATACCTATCCCCACTACATCAGTGGCTCACACTACCAATGGTGGTGCTGGACCATCCTTCACTACCTGAGTTCCCCCACTTGGGGGCACCACCTCACATCTTGCCCCTCCACTTGGGGGCACTGGCCCCAACTTGGTCCACAGCACTACTGTGTCACAGCCTTCTTCCAGTTTGCCGTTCATGGCTAGCCTCAACCTACCTGACCTGGCCAGATTGACCAACGATCCTATTCGACACGACCCTACATGGCCTCATATGCCTACCAAGCTACCCTATGACATCCCTAAGTTCGAGGGTAAGGCCGGTGAGGACCCACAAAACCATATCATGTCTTTCCACCTATGGTGTTCCTCTAACTCCATCGTGGATGACTCTGTTCGCCTCCGTCTCTTACAGCGCACCTTTACTGGCTCTGCAGCCAAGTGGTATATTGAGCAGCCTCATGGGACCCACGCCACCTTTTCTTCCTTGGCCTCGACCTTCCTGCAGTTCTTCCAGTTGCCTGTCCGCTATGACTCGGGCGTTGAGATCCTTCTATCTTGTAGACAAAACACGGCTACCCATATCACGGACCACATCCATGAGTGGCGTCGACGCCGTAGCTTATGCAAGATTAAACTAGACGACCGTATCTTCCTCGATTGGTTCCTCAAGTCCCTGCTTCCTGTTATCGCTAAGGATGTGGCCTCAGAAAGACCCCAGTCTGAAGAAGAAGCCATCCTTAAGGCACAACAGTTCGACCTCATTTACGCCCAATCGGGTTACCTTTATACCATTATACCTGACGCCCCTCGCGGCGAGTCCTCCCATCATGATGCGCCGGGGGCATCCCACGCTGCAGATGGTATCATTGGCCGTGTTTCTTCGCATCCCCAACCATTTTCTATAGCACGTCCTACCCCTGGCCCCGACCTGTCGCGGGCTACTTCACAGTCTTGAGCAACCAACTCGTATGCTCCCATGACACATCACCATTCCCATGGGCCCTCATGTCCACCACAGTGCTTCGGGTATGCGACTCCTGCTTATGCTCCTCCAGTCGCCCCTCAGCCTTACTACCATCAGCAGGCTGCCTCAGCTCCTGCGCCTTCACAAGCCCCACCAGCTTATTATCCGCCACAGGCAGCCCCTGCGGCACATTCACAACCTGCTCCGCAGTCCTATCAGCAACCCCCTCAAGTTGCTGCACCTGCTCAGCCTCAACCTACATATCATCCTCCGCAGCCTGCTCCTGCACCTGCGCAACCTCAGAATCCACCTGCTGCCCAAGGGCAAGTTTACGACCAACAGAACCCGCAGCAAAACCAGAATAACCAACGTAACCAGGGCCAACAGAACCGCGGCAAGGGCCGTAATAGGGGAAACAACCAACCTGCAGACCAAGCTGGTCAACCGGCTAATCCCCCTGACAATAACAATGCGGCCCCCGCTAATCAAAACCCTGATCGCCCACCCAAGCAGGCCAAAAACCCCAATCTGCGAACAAACCACCCTTGTTCTATTTGCGGAGTCTATGGACACTACACCCATGCTTGCCCACACTTGGAGCGAGCTCGGCAGCTTTGGGTTGACGAGGCCCATCGCCAAGGGCATGCGGCTCCCCAAGCACCGCCCAACCCCCCCCAACCTCAGCAACCCCCTTTGGTGCTGCAAAACCCCTTACCGACCCAAGGCGTAGTGAACACTCAGCCGTTGGCTCCCCATCAAGCCAATGCGGCCCAACAACAACAGATCACTTACGCTGCTCCTGATCAACCCATGTTTGATTCAGGTACCCACCACTTGCTGATGATGTCATCTGCTGACGTCAACCTCCAGACCCGTCGGAACCAATATGGCTCCACCTCTGAAGCCCCTCCCACGGATAAACCTACTAACGCCCACCCCACCGATCAGGCGTTACGTATACCTCCGCCTCCCACAGACGGCGCTGCGAAAGCACCTCGTTTCCCACTTCGCCGAATCAACAATAACCCTAACGTGCGTGCTGCGTCAAACTACAACATCGTAGACGACCTAGCCCAATCTCCCGCAGCCATGTCTGCGTTGGAAGTCTTGAAGAACTGCCCTTTTCAGCGCAAGACTTTACTTTCCGCCATCAGGGGGATTGACCCAACTGATTCACATTTGATGGCGTTTGATTTAGACCAGTCTGAACCACGCCTACCTTCCAGCTTAGCCTTCCAAGTTACAGTCTCCGTTAGGAATCTTGTTATCCATCGGTGCATCATCGATGAGGGTGCTTCCACATGCGTTATGTCTACATTTGTATGGCAGAAGCTAGGATCCCCTCCTCTCCAGTAGTCCACCACCGCGTTACGTGCCTACGACGGTCGTTCGGCCCAGCCCCAAGGCCTTCTACCCAACGTTCCAGTCCAGTTAGGTGGTAAAACAGTTCTTATTGACATAGAGGTAATCAATGCCCAATTGGATTACAACCTTCTACTTGGCCGCAGCTACATGTATGCCATGCGGGCGGTTGCCTCTTCTGTCTTTCGCACCATGATGTTCCCCCATGAAGGACGCGTGGTTAAGATTGACCAGCTCACCTACTATGATCCCAGTGCTCCGGCGGCACCGGAAAATGTTCTCCCCATGGTTGAACAACCTGTTTCCCCTGCCACCACCTCGTTTGTTTCCTCTACGGGGCCTGGAGTCTACTCAGACGCGCCGATGACCTCCACCTTTCAATCCATTCCTCCGCCGTCATCTACGCCCGAAATGTCTGACTTATGTACCTTGTCCCATGACATCCTACCACCTAACAATCAACCATCCTTGTTGCCTAAACCCCCATTGGTACCTAGTCACATTGGTGTTACACCGATCCATACGATCCCCTTCCTAGTTCCTCCAGCAGGAGTAGTAAGCGCCCCGGTCATGGCTACCCTTAGCCTCCCTGGGTTAACCTTGGGATTACCTGTATGGTACCTTTCGCCTCCCGTTCGCCCACCGACACCAGATGTCGTCCTCCAACCAGTGCAACCCATGGCTACTTCCACTCAGCCACCTCCCGGTGTCTCTTCCCCTTCGTCCTCCACGACACCTCCTCCTCCTCCTCCACCCACTGGGGGCAGAGGTCCACAACCTTACACCGCTGTCCCACCTCCCAAGACAGTCAAGAACCCTCCAGTGTTTCGTGCTCCTCCCAAATGCTCGCTGTGTGACGAGTTGGGCCATGCGACCCACCAATGCCCACAGTTACCCGCATTGCAGAAGCACATGCAAATGCTCGATGACGATCCTAACATCCCAACAGTCGAACTAAACCCTACTCCTAAGCCTAAAGATAAGTCCCTACGTACCAACCAATCCTGCGCCATATGTGGTATTTACGGGCATTATTCACATCATTGTCCCGATCTCCCGGATTACAGAGCAGCTCTTTATGAGATGAACAATCTGGACCTTGAGACGGCACCACCTACCATTGAGGAGATCTACCCCCCAGTCTCTCCCCCTTCTGAAGAGGTTAATATCATCTACATGATCTCTTCAACCAACACTTCCACTACCCCCTCGTCAACCGATTTGACGACGCAGACTTTCCGTACTGATGAGGAGATTCTTGAGGCCCTAACTGCCCCGGATTATCCTTGGGATGATATGCACCACCGTTCCTATTTCATCCCAGAAGCGTCTTCCTCTAGCACCGCTACCCAATACACGGTCGAATCCAAAGACTTCCTCCCCACCAAGGTTGACTGGTTCAAGGACCCTATTCCTGCTCCTGATGCCTTCGAGGAGGGCAACATGGCCAACATCTCACCTGTCATCCAAGTTGATATTGCTGCTCCAGGTCGTGCCCCTGAACTCATTACTTTAGGAGCATTCTGCAGTAAACAAGAGATTGAGGACTACACACACCTTTTCAAAGAATTCCGTGATGTCTTTGCCTGGTCCTATACCGAAATGCCTGGTCTTGATCCCGCCATTATCGAACACCACATTGACACATGGCCTGATGTAACCCCCGTTCGTCAAAAACAACATCCTCTTCCTCCCTCAAAGTCCCCCGGATATGCCCTTGAACTCATCACTTTAGGAGCCTCCTGCAGCGAGCGGGAGATTGAGGATTATATACAACTCTTCCAAGAGTTCCGTGATGTCTTTGCTTGGCCCTCTAACAGAATGCCTGGGTTCCACCCCGCCATTCTCAAACATCACATAGACACACGGCCAGAGGAACTCCATGTTCATACCGAAACCAACTCTGAAGGCCTCCCTTTACGCAACCCCCATGATGGGTTGCATCCTACGGAATCTCTATCCACAGAATAATTCGCGGCCCCATTTTGGTCCGCATTGTACAGTTTGCTCTCTTTTTGTTTTTCACTTTTTTACCATCATCTTACATTCATCCTTTCTGCATGATTACAGATGGACCATCTTCCACCTAGTTACACTGGCTTCGCTGACGGCGCAAGCCGCTGGTCTCCCAACCTGGCTTCTGCAGCATGGGTCTTGTACTCCCCTTCCAACGAGATGATTCACCTTGATGGGATATGTATAGGCGCTGCTACCAATAACCAGGCGGAGTATGATGCTGTGACCGGTCTCCTGACTGCTGCCCTCCAAATGGGCATAAGTCACCTTCATGTGTTCCTTGACTCCCAGCTACTTGTTTCCCAGCTCAACAACTGCTACCAGGTGCGTGATCCCTGCCTTTTTAGAAAATTCCTGCGCACAAAACAACTCAGTCGACAATTTGAATCCATCACATTCACACATGTCCCTAGAGCTCAAAATCGTGTCGCAGACCAAATGGCCAACAACATCCTAGACTGGCATATCAATCACACCATGTAACATCATGCATCATAATCCTATAGCATCTCATAAAAATACATATAAAAACCCAAAAAGATTGCATCGCATCTACATTTGCATCCATGTACATACACCACATGCATATCCATCGGGGCATCCACGTGCCTAAACAAACAAATATCATGTCACATCACATAAAATACACAAGGGGCATCCATGTGCCTAACATCCTAACCTACTTGCATCCACGTGCAATGTAAACATATCATAACACATAAAGCGCATCCACGTGCGTACAAATAAAACAACATCATATAAAAAGGTGCATCCACGTGCATATATATATCTCTCAAAAAATATACATGTTCAGTGCTATACATGTCCTGAGTACCCCTGTACTCAGCTATACAAAAAAAATGGCTATACATGCCTACAACCTCATCTACATACATGCCGAAGCTACAAAACTCGGGGGGAGTCCCCTGCACTCCCTAATGAGAGTCGTATCCTGCATCACTGCCAGCATCGGCTGCCTCTGAATCCTCCCCTCGCTCCTCCTTCGGCAAGTCCTCCTCGCCTCCGGCCTCCTGTGCCCGAGCCCGGTCCACCAAAATCGCCACCCGAATCGCGATGGACCTGAACTCACGGGGTGCCCCCATGCAATCCCGTACCACATCAGGATCGACATCTCGCCACCCCTCGTCGGTCACCCCTATCAATAACCGATCTAGTAGCTCCCGTACAGACTCTAGGGTCACCTCTGGATCCCGGCGTCGCACCTCCCCTCGCCCAGGCAGAGCTGGCACGGCCACAATACCCCGCCGGGCCACATGCCCTGGAGGTGGCCTCGGGCCCACATCTGCACAAACCAACCATATGTCAGTCACAGTATATCCATCTACTATCATATACATAAAATATGACATACATAACATGCAATAAAAACACACACGTACCGTCGAGACCCCATGCCTGTCCTGGTGCTCGTGGCGCCTCCAGATCTCCTGTGAAGTCCATATCCCGATACGGGAAGTCATCCAGCGTCAGTGGTATCTGAAGCCACTGCAGGTACAACTCCTGCGTAAAATATCTGCCCACATCGCCGCCACCACGGTGGCGCATCATCTCACCCCAACGGACCATCCTCGGCTCCCTCATCCCTCCTGCCCTAATCGGCACCCGTGGCCGCAGTGTGGGTACCCTCTCCATAAAGAAGGCACATAGGAAGGACCCAAAGCAAAAGCCCTTGCCATCTTCCTTCGCTGCCGTCAGCTGTCGCTGAACGCAGGTCAGGAACATCTGGCCCCAGGCGTAGTACGTCCCATCTAAGACGCGCTCTACCATCTGCATCTGCCCCCCAGACACCTTCTCCGGTGACTGGGAACCCAATACCCGCACCACACACGCCGCCATGGCCTGCACTGCCGGCTCCTATAGGTCCCTCACCAGGAGTGCATTCCTATGCACCCTCGCGTCCTGACCGCAGTACCTCTCCAACATGTCCTCCATGTCGACGTCCGCGGCAACCCGCGGCTGTGTGTCTGCCACCCTGCCCAAGCAGGGTAACCCCGTCAGAAAGTAAACATCGGTCAGGGTAAGGTCCACCCTCTCACCCTGTACCCGGAAAGCCTGTATATCCGGCTCCCAGAAACTGATCATACGGTTCAGCAACAATGTTGCTGTCCATATCATAGGTATCTGTGCGAACTTCAAAAGTCCGCACAACCCCAGCACTGTCCGCACATGGCGGTTCTCTCGGATGAAACCCATGGTCTCATCAGGGATCTCCCGCTCTCTCCAGAGAACCTGGGGCATCCTGCCAATCACACAAAGTGAACTCATCAGTCTCATGACAACTTAAGAAAAATACTTTTCCCTCTCCCAGAAGCCCTACTAGCTCGGCCCAAAACCGCGGCTTTCGGGCTTCCTGCCGCGGTTTCCAACCACGGCTGTCAGGCATATGGCCGCGGTTCCAAACCGCGCCTGTCATCCCAAAACCCGCGGTTGGGAACCGCGTGTTCCTCCTTGGAACTCGCGGTACTCGACCGCGGTTCCATCCAAGAATCACGCGGTCTCCAACCGCGTGGTTCGACCCGAAACTCGTGGTCTTCAACTGCGGTTTCGACCCCCTAACCCGCGGTCCACCCCACGCGGACCGTACAAATCATCCCTGGGACCCACTACCCAACCCCCAACCCGAAAAACTATGCAGGTATGAGTTTAGTGAAATACCTGTATCTCACGGATCTGCAAACAGCCAGACGGATCGTCCAGAAATGCCACCTAAGCTCTGGTACACTCACCTCACAAGTCAAAGTCAACAAGTACAAATGACACATGTCATATTGGACCCACCACTATTTATAGTCAGTTGACTTTTTCTTGTTTTGGTCATTCTGGTCCCATACGGAGTCCGTTTTACAAACTGTTTCCACCACTGGAATCAGCGCGACGTGACCGTCATGATGGTCACCTCGTTGCATTATTTTTGTCCTGTCATTTTTTACCCATGTTTCTGACGCCACTAGTTGCCTCGGTTTGCGTGCCACATCGGCCGTTCTCCATTTTTCACATGTTTTATATCATCGGATTCATTTTTCCGAGCTGGTGATGATGCTAGAGATCATTTCTCGCTCTCACCTCCAGATTTTCTGGGCATTTTTCAAAATGCCCCCGTCACCTCGGTTTGCGTGCCACATCGGCCGTCACCCATTTTTGACATCCTTTATATCGCCGGATTCATTTTTCCGAGCTCGTGATGATGCTTGAGATCATTTCTCGCTCTCACTTGGTACAATTTCAACATTGTCTCCCAACACCTTGCTGCCTCGGTTTGCGTGCCACATCGGCCGCCATCGAATTGTTCCACATTTTTACATGAGCCATTCACTCCTGTCATACTGCAAATGTTTCGTTATTTTGCCACCATTTCATCTACCCCGCAAGGAGGTCCATCAGTGTTCCTACCTACCCTCGTTCTTGGTCATCATTACTAAACTTTGATTGAACACTTCCTCCTTGCCTGGCCATTCCTTTTGTTCGGTATAATTTTATCCCTTTTTCGGGCCGGACAAGTCCTTTACGAAAAAGGCACTTAGGGAGTTTCCGTTAAGCTCTTTTCTGACTCCTAAAAGAATGAAAAGATCGCCGAGCAATCTTGCTTCCTTTCATGCTCGTTAAAGTACCTGAAAGGGCGTCTATCTGGTATAAGTTTAACCCTTTTCCGGACCTGGTAGACTAATTACGAAAAAGGAATACTCTAGTCACACCGGCTAGAAGAGTTCTTCATTGCATCCTTTTATGCTTCTTTGGGCCTTGGAGACTAAATCTACGAAAAAGCAACCCCCTGGAGTCTTCTTACTTGCTTTCAGACTCTCTAAACTTGAAAGCAACCACGAGCATGCACTGTCCTGGGCTCGTAAAATCCACACGACAGTACCATTCCACTACCTCAGAGTCTTCTTATCGCTTTCAGACTCCTTAAAATTGAAAGCCACCACGAGCATGAACTGTCCTGGGCTCGTAAAATCCACACGACAGTATCATTTTTACACAAACTTCTTCTAGTTCCTTAACCCATGAAGAAGTACCCTCCTGTGCCTCCTGGCACTATGATCGATCATCTCGGCAGCACCCCCAATCAGGTCGCCTTTGTTCAGCGTATTCAGCAGTCTTATGCCATTTTACACCAGCTTGAGTCTCCCTCAGCCAGTTATCCTCCCAGATTCATTACAGCTATGATCCCTTTCCCCTTAGTCAGTTTCATATGCTGCCAGATCATTTCCATTATCATACTCTGAACAAAGGAAGTTTGAGTCCACCCACTCTACTTGCCCAGTTGTCCCACCACAGTTTATCAGTCCTGCCATCAGCACTATCACATTTCGGTCTTCTACCTCGCGCTCCTGTCAAGGAAACATCATTGCCTTGATAGGGGCAGGTCTCCCTCTGTCGACGACAGCTCCTCTATTCCAGAGGATAGGCCCAGAGGTCCCTACGCCTTGGACTTATCACCATCTGTGGTAAGTGCCTACGGATCATTCTGAGAGGAGACATCATTGCCTCTCTGAGTGGTTGTTCCTCACATGCTCGACTTCAGCACCTTGATCGCATCGTTGAGGATCGCGTAGGATTATATTCCATCAGTTTTTTGTCGAAGACCCCGGATTTCCCCCGACTCTAGCACATTGGTGAGTCACTTCGGAACGCCCAGTTGTATGTTCCCGTGGATGTCCGGGCTGCGTTGGCGTTTGTATTCGGAAGCCATCCAGTTCCATGCTTCCTTGAGTACCCAGTTTCAGTTCAGTGTACCAGGGAGAGTTTGACCCCAGTCATTATGATCCAGCAGCTCATCAGTTCCTTTGGTACCACACTCAGTAGCACTGTTGATTATTCCAGTGCACCAGTTCTTCAGATTACACATGATCCGCTCAGCAGTATGTCCCAGATTTTGTGTCCCCTCTGGACCCTTATGATGTACACAGTGGCTATGTATCTTACAGGTCCCCATTTTTGGGCCTCACAGTTCTGTTTATGTATCCTGATACGAGCATGGGTATGCCCGCCTCGTCCATATATTGAGATTATTCCTCAGTCAGTTTTTGAGGTCATGTATATTTCAGGTCCCCATTTTTTGGACCCCATTGTTGTTATTATGTTATATCCTGATACGAGCATGGGAATGCCTGCCTCGTCCATATGATCAGATGATTCCTCATTCCTTATTGAGGTTATGTACTTTTAGTTCTTGCAGTTGTTCGGGATCGTTGTTCCGGGCTTCAGTTTGTTTCTTCTCTTCTCTCCACATCCCAGGAAAACCATTCATGACTTATGATGTCCATCGGCCATACGATTAGCTCCTGATCTCGCACATCAGGGGGCAATCTGTTAACACCCAAAAAGTGTTCACTACCTCATTACCACATTATATGGCTCATTTGTCCATTTTCCTACCATTTTTCCCTTAAAATCCCAAAAAATCCCATTAAAAAGCCTCCAAAAGGCCTAAAATGCCTCCAAAAGGCCAAAAAAACCATCAAAATAGCCTAAAAAAGGCCAAAAAACCCCCTTTTCCTCCAAAAATAGCAAAAATCCCCTAAAAAAGGAATAAAAAATATAAAATAATGAGGAAAAGGAGGAAAAAACCCTATACAGCTGCCCAAAACTATGTGTTTCCTAAAACCATGGGTCAGCACTCCACCACCAAAAAACTATAAATAGGTGATGGAGATCCCTTATTCCATATCCACAATCACAAGCACCCTTACTCTGCCAAAATCTCTCTCGAAACCCTAGTTCATCATTTGAACTATTTTCACCTTGAGAGCCACCTTTGGCCCATCCCCACCATTGGAGAAGGAGAAGGAGCATTCAGAAGCTTGGAGCATCCTCTTGGACACTGCAAAAGGGCTTCATCAACCTTGACACCCAAGGTAACATCAATATAAAACCATTTTTTACATCTTTTATTTATGTCTCATGCAATGCTTAAAGTAGTTTGTTAATTGTTGTTTTAGCTTAATCATTTAATCATTATTGAACTGCTACTAAGGAGTCCATTCTCCTTAGTAGGTGCTCATTGGCACAAGCTAGGGGTAAAACCCTAGCTACACTCATGACACAAATAGTATAACCACTGCAAGTACCCTGTGAGATACCTAGGTAAGGCAACTATGGTCACCGCAATATAACCAATGCTCAGGGGGACAGTTGCAAGTGGGATCCGCCATATGGGCAGGGTAGATGAGCCCGAAACTCAATGAGGGTCAAATCTGCCAAGAGTCCCCAGATACGAACAAATCCTTGATATATCTCCCACGTTCAGCCGGTATCAGAGGGATATCTCCTCAACCAACCTCCCGTGACCTCGTGCTTAACTCTGGCTTGAGTAGAGCTTCCTGAGAACACCGATCTATACCATGGATTCCTCCACTCCTTGGTCAGACACCTAATGTTTCGTCTAGTAGTCTTGGATTGTTAACTCACAATGATCTATTCCAAGACTCTAAACCTATGCTAGTTGGTGTACCCTATAAATAAAATCAGTCTAATCAATTTTAAGATTTAAGTGTTAATTTTAGTGGCTGTGGTTACTCAAGGGATATGATCATGAAACTAGTGATGTGTAGACTCAATAGTATGCAAAATCGTCCAATCCTAGACTCATCTATCCAATAAAACAATGTCACTAATATGGAAAATCAACCAACAATTCTGAAATAAAGATGCAATCTTTTATCTTTTCGATGCACAAGAAGAACCTAAATGAAGGAAACAAGCACTCAATGCAAGATGCAGTACACGGAAGTAAAATATTTTTGTATTTTCGCTTATAAACAAGAAAGAAAATGCAAAAAACTATATGTATATTTTTGTATTTTTTCAATATAGATGGAATGAAAAAATGCAAGCAAAAAGCTACTATTCAGTCACTGAAGTGCCAAGAAGATCACTAAGACAACCCAACAGATCCTAAACAGGAAGACTCAGTCGAAGGAAAGAGCTCAAAAGGAAAAAACCAAGAGGATAAATCTAAAGATTGGTAAAAAACCAAGAAGGCTCAACCAAGAGAAACGAAGAGTTCTGGTCACAACCAAGGCATGAAACAGTCAAGAAAGAGGCCAACAAAGACTCAGGAACAACCAAATCCAACCCAGCAACAACCAATAGCCATAAACCAACAAAAGATGGAGTTGTACGCTACTGTCGAAGGAATACCTGCGGGTACCCGCGAGCAGTAGAGTAAACAGAGGCAGGTATATGCGAGGTGAGCTAAGCTAGCTCGCGGGTGAGGAAAGGAAAATGGGAAAATAAAGAGTCCAAGGGCTCAGAAAAAGCAAGTTTTCTATGGTGTATATTAACGGCCAATCAGTGACACAGAGCTTCGATAAACAACAACTCTAATTATGGAATAATGCTCAAACAATTTCCCAAATATGGATGTTTTCCCTAGTGGAGTCACCATTTCTGTGTTGGAGAAAACTCACTGTGTCTTGGGAACACCACAACAGATAGATGACTACCATAAATCAACTCAATTCTCAAAACAATGCTATTATAAATGACAATGTTAAGCTAATGGAGAAATGTAACCAACCTCGATTCAAATGTTTTATGTAGATCCCCGTTGGAGCTTTCAATCCATGCACTTGAAATCTGCAAATTAGTCTTGACAGCCAATATCCAACAAGTACATATAATATATAAATGACATTAACATTATCAATAACAATGGTCCATAATATCACAAGCAAATGTAACCTAATGTATAATAAACAACATTTACAACATGATGGACGAGAATATGAGCATTTCTATTAATTAACAAGAAGTACAAGGTGATACGACCTCTTGCTGGCAACCAATTTGAACCAAGATCTGGATCAATCCACTTGTGCCTCCACCACTTCAATCCTCCATGAATGGCAAACTCAAACTAGATAGGAGTTTGGAAGGTGAACATAAAGGGTTCACAACTACAAGGATCAATGAGTGTAGACTCAAGATAGGGCAAAAATCCACTAGAGTTCTCTTGCTATTCTCTTCTCCTCCCATCCATAAGCCATATGTGCTCAATATATAGTCCTCTCAAAGGTAGGTGAAAGGACACATCGAGGCATTACTCGGGAAGATGGAGAGCCAAAGGTCACCCAATGACCGCTTTTTGGGAGTAAAAAGTAATAAACTAGTGATTTTTACCATTTTACTTGATACCCGCGGGCTATAGTGATGCAACTCGCGGGTACGCATGCTATAATGATGCAACATGTGGGTAGGAATAAAAGTAGGGAAAAATAGTATCTCTGAAGGATATAAGTGGATCTGAGTCGGTGAAATGGATGCTACAGGCCAAAGAATGCTAATGCTCACAGGGTGGAAGATTACGTTGTAACAATTGTAGATCGAGATGATCTAGATGATGTTGTTGATCGAGAGGATCTAGTTGATGATGTGATGTTGTTGATCGAGAAGATCTAGTTGATGATGTTACGATGATGATCAGTAGATCCAGACGATGAGGTTGTTGATCAAGAGATCTAGATGATGATGTTGATCGGTTGATCCAGACGATGAGGCTGTTGATCGAGTGATCCAGATGATGATGTTACTGTAGATGTTCGAGTGCTGCAGAAGATGAAGACTCAGTACTGAAGATGTTGATGTTCCAGTATTGAAGATCTTGAAGATATTCCAATAACTGGTTGAGTTACTGATGATGTTGAGAAAGCTTCCAATGATCTATAGATGTATCATGTATGATGTTGATGACTCCTTGCTCCTGCAGATGTTGTTATAATATCGTTCTCGTTAAGGGGGAGTGTTGAGATATTGTAACTTCTAAGAATATTATATTTGTACCTTATTATTCCGGAGATGTTTCAGTCCTCCATGAAGACCTTATTGTATATCCGAAGATGTTTTATTCCTCTGTGGAGAATGTGGTAACGTGGGTTATTAGACTTCCCTAGTGGGGGTCGGCCCTGTATGAGTCATGTGGGTTAAAGGGGTTACTATACCACCCTAGTGGGGTCGGCCCTGCCACATTATGTTAAGTAATTAAGTTGGGGCTGACCTAATCAATGTAAAATACAAGTCGGAGTTGTGTATAAATAGAGGAGGTGTGTTCCTCATTTAACACACACTACACTCACTTGTGAATTGCGGATAGGTGAGGGATAGGTATGCTATGGAGGAGAAGGACCTCATGTCTAGGGTTTGTATCTTTGTATTTGCTGGTCATCTATATTGAGGAAGCTTTGCTGGGTTTTCTACCCCATGAGGGTTTCCCAGGATAAATCTGTGTCTCTTGTGTTTATGCTGTGCTTGTTGTTCTTTCAGTGATCCTATATATGCTATTGTTGTGAAATGAAATGCAATGCTGATATTTTCTGTCTTAGCATATTGAATCTTAACATCTATGGGGTCTTTTACTAACTTCATAAGCTTTTTAATGGTATTAGGTGGTGAGAACACTGAGTCAATGTTTTTCTTTTTTAAATGTTTGGCTATCTTGTCTGTGACTCCTTGTATGTAGGGAAGGAATTCCTTGTGATCACCCACCCTATTTTCTTTGGATGAAATATTAGGTCTTTTTTGGTGGTTTTCGACTTTAGCAAAGGCTTTGTTAATTTGAGCTAGGTTATATCGATTACTTAGGAAGACAGTGCGTAAGTGTTCCTTCTCAGCATCTATGTGTCTCTATCTGAAATCCTTAGGGCTTTGGTGATCAATGTGTTTAAAACTCCCATTTTCTAGTTTGGGTGATGGTGGGAAAGGGCGTGAAGGTATTGCTCATGTGGGTTTTCTTCCTATAGACTTTGTGGGCTATGCTACCATCATCCTTTTTTATGACCAGAGTGTCAAGAAAGGGAATGGCATTATTCTCTTCCATCTCTGTTGTAAATTTTATGGAGTTGGATTGTTTGTTTAGGTGATCAACAAATTTATCTAGCTCGTCTTGGCCATGGGCCCATATTAGAAATGTATCATCTACATACCTAGACCACCATTATAGTATTGGATGAGTTGATTTGAGAGCTTCTTCCTCAAAGTTTTCGATAAATATGTTGGCAATAATAGGTGAAAGGGGAGAACCCATCGCCACTCCACAAGTCTATTCATAAAGATCACCCTAGAAACTAAAGAATGTGGATTTGAGGCATAAGCCTACTAGTCTAGTTGTTTCAGGATTAGTTAGGTTATTAATGTCCTCAATAGCCTCATCAATAGGAATCATTGTGAAGAGGGAAACAACATCCAATCTCAAGAACAATTCATTCTCTTCCATATGTCTACTTTTGATTTTCTCAATAAAGAATGAAGAATCCTTAACAAAGGAACTTGTGTTGCCTACCAAAGGTTTTAGTTTGTTGACTAAGAATTTAGCTAGTCTATAGGTTGGTGAGCCTATGGTATCCACTATGGGTCATAGAGGAACACCAGCTTTGTGAATCTTGGGGAGACCATATATCCTTGGAATCAATTGTTCAGAAATGATAAGTTTTTTCTTAAGTTCATTGTCGATGGAAGATGTCCCAATGGCCTTTGTGACTTCTTTTCTAATATGATTGAGGGTATTACGGTTGAGTTTCTTATAACAACCACTAGAATGGAAATGAGCTCTCATCTTATCAACATAGTCTTCCTTATTATGAATAACTATCGCTCCTACTTTATCAGCCTTCAGAATAACAATGTTATTATTGTTCTTCAGCTCCTTCAGCGCTCTGCTTTCTTCTCTGGTAATGTTGGGTTTTGGGGGCTTGGCTCTTCTTAGGGTTAGTGCACTATCTTGACGCACTTCCTCAGCTTCATTTTTTGGAAGGTGTTTTATGCTTTCTTCAATGCTACAAATAATGTCCTCAACAGGAATCCTTCTAGGGGCAATAGCGAAGGTAATACCTTTCTCTAAGAGTTTTCTAGAGGGCGCATTTAATATTATTTTTGAGAGGTTGATGACCAGTCTATCCGGATCCCTTCTGGGTTTTGGGTACTCTGTTGTTCGTGATCAGATTAATAGAATTAGTTGGTGTATGTTCTGTGTTCATATCTCTCTTAATGCCTGCGTTAGTATCAACGTTGATATGCCCAACATTAGTATCAGCATTGATATACCCAGTAGCATGCTTCTCATGCATTAATATCATGTGATGATGCTCAGCGTTGATGTCAGTGAATTGAGCAATAAATGAGTCCACATCTTCATTCTTACTCTTCCATGCTTATTTTTTAGCCTTCTTTACAAGGGTAAGTAACTCAATTGCCTTACGGTGGAGTTCTGAGAAGCTATCAAAATGACTCTATGCATTTTCTTGCTCCTCAACCACAACGCTCATGACAGTATGTTGTTCATCTCTACTCGTTGTGATCTACATGGTAATCATATTAATATCCATCATTGTTTACTTCTTCATAGAAAGAGGAAATTATTCCAAAATCTACTTCTTTGTGCTGACATGTGAATCACAGTCCCTTATTTGCTTGTCAACCTATTGTGGCTCTGGTAATACTGCAGGTGGTTCAATACATTGAAGTTGTACTCCATGACCTCTCCTAGGGTTTCTACTCGTGTCCAAATCCCACACTACATCTTCATTCTTCTTTGCAAGCTCTAGCTCCTCCGAGGAAGGCTTTAGGTTGAGTTACGCCCCGTCTATCAATTCCTACTGAAGCACAACAAATGTATCCTTGATTTGGGAAAATATTTGGATAGGTTGTAGCTGACTATTAGCTGGAAAACTAGCCACTGATAGTGCAGCAAAGACCTTTTCCACCTCTACTTCTAACTGGTCTACATACCACTCCTATATGCATCTTCTTGAGCTTTGCATATGCGTGGTCGAGATTCTCATTCCTTTCATCAATCTTGATGGAGATCTCTACAACATACTACTGCAGTTTGGGAGTCAACACTATATGCAGGTTCAAGTCATTGTATGGTAGTGGGTAGGTGTCTGAGATTGTCTTCCACTAAACCTAGTGATGGCCAAAGGGTTGGGCTTCAGTTTCCTGTGAAAGGACTTATTTTCCTGCTTTTGCAGCTCTTGTGCTAGGTTGGTTCTAAATTTTTTTGAATTATGTGCCACCGTTATCCCTAGAGCTATGTGGAGTACCATTATGAATTCCTCGAGTTTTTCTCTATGATGCTTTTGGAGGATCTGTGTCCACTCTAGGTTTGACTGTAGCTAATAGACGATGTCAGGGATCATCGAAGTGATGGATTTCATTTTCTATGTTTGGGGGTTACTGTGTTACCCTTATTTCTGGCCCATCAACTCAGGTTGATGTGGCTCTTTCTCTGGTTTATTCCTGAGTTTCACAAAAATGTTCTGTCATACTAACCCAAGCGATCTAGTTTCAGGTGTTCCTATCAATGGGAACTATTATTTAGTTTCTTCTTCCTCCTATGGATCCTATTTTTGAGGTGAGGAAAGGGATTTTATTTGCTTCCTCTTTATATACTCAACCTACTACGAGGTAATTAACTCACCCTTTTGCTTCTCGGTCAAATGGGGATTTTTTTTCACCTTTAGGATTTTTCTTCTCTATGCCCACATCTTCAAGAATCTCCAAATCAGAATCTGAAAGTATCTGTAAATGTTGTGGCCACTACATGATTGTGGCCTTAACATCCTAAACTTTGATGTAGAATGGTAGGACATCCACATCAGACATTAGCTCTACACATGGTGAAATGAGGAAATTGTGAGAGTCCACCTCAAATATCATCGCGTTCTTGTATCTATCCACAATGGAATGTGGTAATTTGAATGAATCAACTATAGCATTTAACATGGTTGTTTACCAACACTAAAATGAAAAAACCACATCAACTTAAAAATATCGGGTGGGATGACATTGCAGCACCAGGAAATTTGTCACCATATAATATTTAGGGTTAGGGTGGTCATATGTGAAACCAGGTGGTGGTTTGCAAACCACCATAGTGATTAGCAGTAGGACACAACTATAATGGAACTCAGTTCCTCAATCTTTCACATCTAGGTAGTCCTGTAGGAATTCATGTATGAGATACACCACCCAATCCATGGACTAGCTCATCACACACTTCTCTGCCACAATGACCACCCCCGCTAGACACTAATCCTTGTGACATTTCCTTAGAAGATTGAAAGAAAGGATCTGTGCTCCAAATCTTACTCTCTGCTTCGATATGGCGGTATTAATGCACCTACATGTCCCTCTGTGCATGTGATACTTCTTATAGACATCCTCCTTAGAAGCACTTTCAATGAATTCGGTCGGATCCACACCTTTACATGGAATCCCATAGACCTTCGGGATTACGATATCCATAATCTCATACTTCTAGTTGATTTATAGGTAGCCTCCCTAGAGGCAGATAAGGAGGAACCACATGCAATAGTTTATGTGCGTTCCTCTCCCAAAAAATGGGACGTCCATTAGGGCCATGATGCTCGATTTGTCGAGTTGTCACACCTAGGCTAACTGTTCCATGATTTTTGTTCCTTCATCCATTAGCTTCACTTCTGTATACTACTTCAATGCTAGACCGAAAAACTACAGCTTGTTGAAGGTATTGAAGTCTAAATACTCCAAGAAGGAGATCATGCCCAACAGTGACCCGTTAATATCAACTTTGACTGATTATTCAACATGCGACACGGGGTTCTCCTTCACCACGTTGGTCTTGGTTCATCCCTACTTTGTCACTAAATTAGTTTCCATCACTACGTTGTCTCTCTATGGTGCAATTCTATGAACTTAGTAAAACATAGCTCTCTTTACTGCACTACATAGTGGTCTGAACTTCATTTTGCAACTCTCGCTCTAGTTGTTCACTCTCTCAGAAAATTGATACTCCATTTGTATTCATCTTCTCCTTTTTGCAGGTAGTTAATGAAAAGCAGTCCCTCGTACCACATTTACTACTCATCCCCCCTAGCACCTCTTTCCTTCATTGTTGGACGGGATGGCCACTTATGCGCAGTCTCTCTATTTTTTTGTGCACCTCTTGCCTTGAATGCTAAATAGGACAACCAACTATGTAGAGGCTCTCTATCCCTCCTTGCACTAAAACCTTCACTCATAGTGGGTGCCTTTACTTCTATTCACTACCAATCTTAATATTATGCAGGATCTTTAACTATAGATTACATCAATCTTTCATGTCCTTCATGTTGTAACCTTTTTTATTGTTGTTTAATGCAGTACTTTCTCTTTATGACCACTATCCTTCACCAATATTTCTAAATATGGAAAAGACAATTGCGACTAACACAAAATATGAATGACAGAGGTTATTAATTGATGTAATGATGAATAATGGCTTAATAAAGGGTGACTTGATCTCTTCCGACGTGATGACTGGTGACTTGATGAGTAGTGGGTGGATGAGTGGAGCATTGACGACTTAATAAAATTTACTCATGACTTGACTACTAGATTTTTGTGCAATGGCATTTTGCACATTAATGACACCTAGTTACTAACACTTGACACTTTTGTTGTGATTGTGTCATAACTATTATGAAACTAACTGTTGTAGGTCAAATCTGCACTTCTCCATCCGTGATCATATTGCCCTATCAATCAAACAAAAGGACACTATGGATGGAAGAGATGGATTTCCTTGGATTATTTACTACTGAGATCACAACTCTTCAACTGAAAATTATATTTTTATGCATATTTCATTTGAAATGCGCTCCTCTTATAACTGACAACCCGCGCATTTTCCTAAACGTATGCAGGTTTCAATATTGATAACCCGCGTACATTTTTGAAAAGTTGTATGCGCAAGTTGCTGAGAGACCTAGCGGTGCACCATGCGCAATTCCCCTAGTGTCATACCCGCGCACATATTAAGATGAAATTGAAAAATATATTCAGATTACGAATTGGGATTAGTTGAGTTTGGTATTGTAACTCCCCCAACTTCCCAATTCAACTGCCTCGTGAATCTAACTTCCAACCTTGTGCCATAAATACAAGGGGAAGCCATGAGGAAGAGGCCAATGAAGAAGAAGCTATTGTTACACTAAAGGAATTTCTAAGTCATTGTGAGGAGTAGGGGCCCAGGACTCGGTTGCAGAAGTGTTTGGACAGATGAGGTATAACTGTATTTGGCTACATTTCTTTGGAAATAAAAGATCGAGATACCCTTCCCGTCCCAATGCGATGTCTTTTCTATTGAATGTCTGATCGTAATTAATGTTAGATTGCTCTCAATTTCATTATATATTTGCAGTCAAGATACGCTGAGGAAGGTTGAACTCTTTTGCAGGTACATTACTGTGGATATTGGGCGAAAGCTAGGACCAACCGTCAGCAACAAGGTACTGATTTCGGAATCCTAATCTCATTCCATTCATAGTAATTAGTGCAAAGTAGAATGTATCTATATACCACCCCATGTAAGTTGATAGTGTCATTTCCCCCACTATAGGGTGTATTCCTGCACAATAGAACTGGCAACTCCATTGGGGAGCACTGGTTGTTTCTGCTCTGGGGACCTTGTCTAGGTTTTCTTTCAGTTTTTACAGCCTGTTGGTTTTCTGAGAGGTTCTTATAGGTTACTTTTATTTTCCTTTTTGTCTTGATTCATTTCACTCTAACTGAGCAAAGCTCTATTTATTTCTTTAATTCCCTATGCGCTGGTCTTCTGTGCATACAAAAGCACACTTTCTGCCTTGGGTGCCAGTTTCCTTGAAACATAGTCGTGCATTTTGTGTTGAAGCCGCTGGTTGTTATATCAGAGAGAAGTGCATCTTTACTGTAGGTCTAATCCTTCCACTAGGGTTTGGTTTCTAGGTTGTTGGGTCTACTTTGAGAATTTTCCTTGCTTCTCTGACTGTTACTGAGACATCTTTGTCTTCTTTGAGTCTTGTTTAACCTCTTGAAAGTTCCTTTGGATTGCTTCACTTGCTTCAACACTTGTTTTAGGTGTCTTTTCTTTTTTTTAGGCCTTTTGAAGCTTTGCACGACTCTTTGCTAGTCACAATAGCACATCTTTTTCCCTAGACGCGTGTTGCAGTACTACACACCAACACACTCAACACTTGTTGTTTGTTGCAATACCTACGCACTTTTACTGAGTTTTTCCTTATGTTTTAGGGTTTGACATCAGTTTAAGTTTTGGGGTGTCTTTGGAAGATTTGATGGTCTGGATACTTTCTGAGCCTCTGTTCAAGTTAGTCTGAGTTGGTGGAAGTCTTCTTGATAGTTTTTCCTTTTGAGTTTGTGTGGTGGTATAGTTAATTTGGTTTGCTTTCCTATCCTACCTGTTTGGAGGATGTCTTTCTTGGGTTCTTGATGCTTAGGAGCAGCCTCTTGGTTTGTTTTTATGTTTTTTGCATCAGCTTTCCTTTTCTTTTACATCTCGTTCCAAATCTAGATTTTTTTCACTGAAACAACTCTGTAGTTCAAGTCTTTATCAGTATTTAGATTTGGTGGCTTTAATCGATTAAGTTTTTATCTTTACCCACACCCTCGATTGATCTTTCTTGTTTCCTTTTTCAGATTCATTTTCTTTTGCAAAATAGAAGAAAAGATCAAATATTGAAAATTGGTAGCTTAGTTGTAAGATTTATCATTACTGTTTCGAAGTAGGATAGATTATTTTGCTATTTGCTTTGGAAATTAGAAAAGAAAAATTGAAGAAAAGAAAAATGTTTATGCTTAGGATTTCCTATCTTTTGTTTTGAAAGGCATAAACGAAAAATAAGAGTTTTTGTGAAGTTTTAAAGCATCATTTGTAGACACTTTACTTTCTGTCATAAACCATACCACACACTTCACTACCCTTTTTGAGTAAAAAGTAGCCTCTAAAAACAAATTATAATAAAATCAATTAGCAACTTTTTCTTTTTAGGTTTACACAACATCAACTAGCTTAGGCTAGGGTTTCAGGGTAAATCACCTTAAACTACCCGAAATCGGTTTCATTGCTCGATAATCATAGTAAGACAATCTCTTAGGTAAACCCACTTATATCAAAATATCCTAGGAACGCTCTACTCAAACCAGAGTTAAGCACACGGTCGTGTGAGACTGGAACTGCGGAGGATACTCCCTCACTTTCCTTTCGAACATAAACCAGAGTTGATTCGCGTACAGGGGTCCACTAGTACTTTTGCGTGCTTTTGTATTTCGGGCTTTGCTACCCTACCCATGCGTCTTGGCTAGGCTGACGACTATTCCCCCATGTATTTTTGTATTTGTGGTATCCTTAGTATCTTAACCCTAGGGCTCTTCACACGTATAGTGGAAGGCTATTTCCACTACACCTCAGATAGACACTGAAGGTAACCCTTTGCAGTAATCCCAGGAGGTTGGTTTGGTGATTCAAATGCTTGCACCCAGAGGACCTCCATCGGAGGCTGTATAACTGACCGTCGATACTCTATTGGTTTTTTCTAGGCCCTCATCATCCCAGACTTGCTTTTGAGAGTATTAGCTTTGTTTACCTAGTTTTGATTACTATAGGACATTTTTAGTATTGTGCTCTTTGTGCTGCTTGTTTTTAGTTGGCCTTAGAGATTTCTGGCCCATTGAGTCGGAAACTATGGATAATAGACCAGTGGGCACCAATCAAGGGACGCCTGTTCAAGGAGCTCCTTGTGCTTTTCCATTCATCAGGAACATTGGTACTCCCTTAATGGCTACCTTGAATCTTCCAAGATTCACTATATGGCTACAAGTTTGGTTTTTTTCCACTCTGAACGCATTGCATGATCCTGATGCTTCTCAAGTAAGCACCTCACATCAAGAGCATCAGAACCCTATGCCTACTTCACCAGTAACATCTTCTCCTCCTCCTTCTACCTCATGTGGTGAAAATAGTAATATTAGTAACCAACAGTCTAAAAGGAATAGATGGAGGAAGAATAGCAAGAAGATGCCAAAGCAAGGGGGAAGCCACCTAGCCTCTGGAATTCATGCTGGGGGCACCTACCCAAGCTCTGGAAGTCATGTTGGGGGAAAATTTTCAGTCACTGCAAATCATACTGAAAGCATGTCTTCAACCACTGTTGTTCATGTTGAGGATGCGTCATTTATCACTGTTGGGCATATTAATGACAAGTCACCAGTTACTGTGAGTCATACTGGAGACACTGAATCAGCCACTGCAAGTCATGCTAAGAAAGTTGACCTTATCGACAAACCTAATAAACAAAAGCTTAAGTTCCCTTGTAAGTTTTGCGAGGGAGACCACCTGACATATTTGTGCCATGTACTTCCAGAAGTGCAAAGATTGTGGTCCATAGTTCAAAAGTATTCTGCTTCTGAGCAACCAGCCACTGCAAGTCACACTGGGGGCATTCTATATGCCAATGCTAGTCATGCTGAGAGTACTGTTGTTGTATAGGATTCTAAGCTTATAGGACGCAATCTAAATTCCCCTTGTAAACTTTGTAAGGGAGATCACCTAACTCACCTGTGCCCTGTTATTTCAGAGGTGCGTAGAGTGTGGTCCATGTCTGAAGGATACTCTGCTCCTGAATTTCCTATAGAGTCCCCACAACCTAGTCAACCTTTGGTTGATGACTTGGTTGAACAAATGCAATCTTTGGTCAACCCCACTCTTCCTTCGAAGAGTGACATGATCGAATTGATGCAATCTTCGACTGATCCCATCAGTCCTTTGGAGACTGATGCACCTGTTCCTGAAGTCTTCTGCATTACCAGTTTGGATGTTTTTGCAAAAGGGGGCACTTCATCTACACTGAGTGAACCCATACCAAGCTCTGGGATCATCTCCTTTGATTGGAATAGTCTAACTGGACCTTGCTTCTACACCTTTTCAGATAAAGGTTGATATCGAAA
Organism: Larix kaempferi; assembly: GCA_027924585.1. Classification (NCBI taxonomy): domain Eukaryota; kingdom Viridiplantae; phylum Streptophyta; class Pinopsida; order Pinales; family Pinaceae; genus Larix; species Larix kaempferi. The sequence continues at coordinate 71,345,755 of BSBM01000361.1, read as the reverse complement.
ACCACGCAGTTCATCGATGTATTGTAGATGAAGGATCCTCTGTTAGTATACTATCCCCTTATGCTCGGAGAGATTTAGGTTTTCCTAACCTTGTTCCAACTGTTAATTGGTCGTTGACCTTCGATAGAAGACCTAGTGAACCGTTGGGATTCCTCCCTCAGGTTCCTATTACTTTGAGTTGGAAAAAAGTCTTAGTTGAGTTTATGGTTTTAAAGGACCCTATGGATTTTGATATGATCCTCGGGCGTGATTACGTATATGCTATGTAGGTTGTGGTGTCTACGCTCATTCGTGTGATGCATTTTCCTCACAATGAAAGCATTGTCACTATCGATCAACTTACATTTGTTGATCCCTCTTATTACCCAACTATAGACCAAGTATGTCCCCCATTAGTAGGCACTACCATGTCACAATCAAATTATGTGGCATATTGTTCCTTGAGTCCAATTTCTACTGAGAAGAAGCCTCTAAATTCATGCTTACCTTCTCGGTACTTGGTCCTGACAATTGAACAGTTGATGACTCCATCTGAATGTTTAGATATGTGTTCTATCTGGGATGATATACTTCCTTCTGATGAAATTTTCCTAGAGTCTATAATGCAGTATGTCATTCGTCTGGACATTGATCCACCTACAAGAATTCTTCCACCTTATCTTTGAGCTCGTTAAAAACAGTAAGGAGACTACGAGCATTCTTCCACCTTTTCTTTGAGCTCGTTAAAAACAGTTAGGAGGATACAAGCATTCTTCCACCTTTTCTTCGAGCTCATTACAGTGAGAAGGATATGAGCATTCTTCCATCTCTCCTTTGAGCTCGTTAAAAACAGTAAGGAGGTCACGAGTTTACTTTTTCGGGCTCGTTAAACCTTTATGAAAAATATTTTTATGGAGTTCTCTCTAAGCTCTTGTTAGACTCCTTAAAATTTGCAAGATCGCCGAGTCTACTTGTTCACTTCAAACTCGCTAAAGTAATTGAAGGGACATCCGCTTAAGAATGAGTTTACCCCTTTTCGAGACTTTTGTGGATTATTTACGAAAAATGAATACTCTAGTCATATGTGGCTAGAAGAGTTCTTCTATCATTGTTTTACACTTTTTCAGGTGAGGAGACTAACTATACAAAAAAGGACCTTTTTGGAGTCTTATTTAGGGTTTATAGACTCTCGAAACATGAAAACACCAATGAGCATCCACCTACTTGGGCTCTATGTGAAATCCACGAGAAGGTATATAGAGGATTAATGTTTAAGTTTTTTAGACTCTTTAAACAATGAAAACACCGGCGAGCACACACCTACTCGGGATCGATCTAAAATCCATGAGTAAGTGTATGGAGTTATTGTTTAATTTTTTCAGACTCCTCAAAAAAGAAAACATCGGCGAGCATAAATCGATCCAGGCTCTATATTAAAATCCATGGATCAGTGTTATAGAGTATTCGTCTATCTTTTCTTCGAACTCTGTAAAAAATGAAGAAAGACTATTGAGTTTGCTTTCTTGGACTCATTAAAACAACAAGAAGGATATTCTTTTATAAAAAGAATAACGGAAGAGAAAGGTATCAGACATCTTTTCAGTTTCAAAGGAAGCTAGTCAGTTATGTCCTTGAACACAACACCTATTTGAGTCCATCATTCAGTTGGGTTTCAGTTTTTGACCTTTGGGTGAACCTGATCTCAGAGTTTTTACTCCTCTGATTGGTTATTCCTCCAATCATTTGGAGAATCTGCTAATGTCTCCTACATTGCAGGTTTATATCACATTCCCCTTATATTAAAAGCTGCCTAAGTCACTTTATGTCGTGCTCACTATTCAAGGATATAGCCTGTGTTGACCATTTTGTAGTAACCTTGACTTCATGTGTCATCCATCCTGGTGTCAGTTTGTTTCATCTTGTTATTTGTCCTACTCCAAATCAGCTCAATCTTAGGAGTGTTCCTCGTGTTGGATGATGGAGGGTGCCTTAAGGCCTCCCTTCCAATGGATTTATTCCCATCGAATTCAACTCATCATGCTCTGGGAATGAAGTTTAGAGTTTCGGTTAGTACATTGGGATTGCAGTCATCACTGGCAGTTTTCCTCACTGTTCGATAATGGGAATACATTAATGTCCCTTATTCGACGGGTTATTCAAGTGTTCGACTTCAAGTCCACTTATTCACACTTGTTGGAACGTACTAGGTACCTTGGGCCCCATTATAATTATTGATGGAAGCCCTAGCATTTGTTAACGGTATACATTAATGACCAGTAATCAAACGATACCCCCCATGTTTGAATCCAGCTCATTTATTCACATGGTTAGGGTTTGTACCTTGGGTTATTTGGATGAAGACCTCGAGACTGCGATAGCATTACCATATTCATGTTATCACCCAAGCTACGCAAGACTGAGCCACATTCATTTTCGGCTCTTCATGAGACACAGATCCAGCTTATTGTTATGGCTATGATCTCTTATCTTTAACATGGATCCACGCTTGTATTTCAGTGGCCATGCTATATATACATCTCCTAGTTATTTATTGGAGATCATGTTGTATCACTTGAACATCTATATGATGTCAAGATTGTAATTGCTTGCTGACCTTGATCATTGTTTTTAGGTACTTTTGTGACTTTGTTCTGTGGTTTCTTTCTCCTCCTCTGACTTGGAATTATAATGTATTTCGGCCATCGTTTCCCTCTGACCTCACACATTAGTGGGCATCTGTTATAGGTCAAATCTGCACTTCTCCGTCCATGATCACATTGCCTCGTCGATCACACAAAAGGACACTATGGATGGAAGAGCTGGATTGTCCTTGGATGATTTAATATTGAGATCACAACTCTTCAACTGAAAATTATATTTTTCTGCATATTTCATTAGAAGTGCGCTACTCTTATAACTGACAACCCGCGCATTTTCTGAAAAGTATGCAGGTTTCAATACTGACAACCCACGTACATTTCTGAAAAGTTGTATGCACGAGTTGCTAAGAGACATAGCGATGCACCATGCACAAGTCCCCTAATGTCATACCCACACACATATTAAGATGAAATTGAAAAATATATTAAGATTACGAATTGGGATTAGTTGAGTTTGGTATTGTAACTCCCCCAACTTCCCAATTCAACTGCCTCGCGAATCTAACTTCCAACCTTATCCCATAAATACAAGGGGAAGCCATGAGGAAGAGGCCAGAGAAGAAGAATCTATTGTTATGTTGAAGGAATTTCTAAGTCATTGTGAGGAGCAGGATCCCAAGACTCGGTTGCAGAAGTGTTTGGACATATCAGGTATAATTGTATTTGGCTACATTTCTTTGGCAATAAAAGATCGGCATACCCTTCCCATCCCAATGGGATGTCTTTTCTATTGAATGTCTGATTGTAATTAATGTTATATTGCTCTCAATTTCATTATATATTTATAGTCAAGATACGCTAAGGAAGGTTGAATCATTTTGCAGGTACATTGCTGTGGAGATTGAGAGAAAGCTAGGACCAACCGTCGGTAACAAGGTACTGATTTCAGAACCCTAATCTCATTTCATTCATAGTAATTAGTGCAAAGTAGAATGTATCTATCATCCACCCCATGTAAGTTGATAGTGTCATTTCCCCCACTATAGGGTATATTCTTGCACAACACTAACTTTTTTCTTTCGGAACTGAATTGAAAATGACTATGGGTAAAAATAACAAAGAATAACTTTTTTTTATTCTGTAATTGACTTACATGTGTTCATGCCCCTATGGACCATGGTAGGGATTAAGGTGACTTCCATTGATTATTCCCTTCATTGGATATCCTACCAAGGAGGAAATATTTGTGGTACTTGCTTAAGTGATGATTAGGATCCTAAACTGACCCAACCATCTAATCCTGATCTTTCCTGGGTTCTTCAAAACATTAATAGCATACGTAATCACTAGTGCACCTGGTTCTAGGGTATTTCTCTTGATGTTCTTTTGATGCTAGGATTTTTGTCTCAACTTCTCAACTACTTGACTAAATCTTCTAATGAATCGGTATTCTTCTAGTTCCATCAAATCTTCCAGTCTGCATGCAAGCAATTAACCATCTATCATTTTTATAGCTAAAGCTATGGGAGGGCTAGCGATAACAAATTCCAATGCAATTAATGCTTCTTTTTGATAGACTGGATTGAATGAGGTGTGCTTTGTGATCCTCTTTCATATTGTCATGTATTTCCATAGTACTGTTGAAATGCGATGATTCTAGTCATCCCGCTATACATTGCAAACCTTTGTGATCGCCTGCTCCAAAATATTATTCAATGATTCCACCGTACCATTGGCTTGTCGATGGTATGGGGAACTCTTTTGGTGGTGTGTCATGAATTTTTCTGTTAGCATGTGGATGGTGGAATTAAGGAAATAAATTCCTTGATCGCTCATCAACACCTTCGGGCATCAAAACCTATTGATGATGTGCTCGAATATAAAATTTGTGTCAGTCTCTGTGTTACAATCCTTCACTAGCATATCCTCTGACCATATTTTCAAGCATTGTGTCATGGTATTAATGTCTCGAGCACCAGTAATGCATGTTGGTGAAACAATGGGACCCACAAAATCAATTTCTCATTTCTCAAATGTCTCTAGTGTCGCAATAGGGAAAGAGGAATTTCATACTTTCTCAATGACTTTCGAACTCATTGAAAAACATCACACTATTTGCAATACATATTGGCTTATTTAAGTAGTGAAGGCCACCATAGTCCTGCATGCAGTACCTTGTGCGCAGTAGCCGTCCCTGCATAGTGTCCTCCCACAATTCCTTCATGTGATTCCCTTAGGAGAAGAGCTCGTTCATTTTCTAGCACACGCCTACGGAGAATGTGATCAAATCCCAACTTAAATAGATTTCTTGCAATCAACTGGAAATATGCACTACTTGTTACTAGTTTTTTGTGTTGGACTGTTATATATTGTTCTGATGCATGACCAATAGCCAGAAATGACACAATTTCACTGAGCTGATCTGGAACAACCTCAATGAAAAACTAATCCACATCGGGGAAATCATCATTCAAGCTTCCTCCTTCCTCAACAGATTCAATACTGGACAGATGATCTAGGCCAACAATATACTTCCCTAGCTTGACAATGACCTTGAGATCAAATACTTGGAATAGGAGAAACTATAGACAAATGCACCCCCCCCAAAACTAGCTTGTTGACCAAGTAACTCAAGGAAGAATGATCTATAAAGAACTTGAAGGAAATTCCCAACAAGTAGTGTCAGAACTTCTATAAAGCATATACCATCACCAATCCTTCACGCTCATTCATGGTATAGTTCTTCTCAGTTGTGGATAACATTCTACTGGTGAAGGAAAGAGAGTGATCAATGTCTCCTTATCTAGGATGTGGTAGGACTACTTCAAGTGCTATTGATGATGTGTCCACATGCACGTCCAATATGGAAATATAAATATTGGTGTAGTAACCAATTTATCCTTAAGAGTTTCCATCACCTACTAGCACTTCTGCATCCAAACATACTTAACTTCTTTCCTTAACAACTCCTTAAGTGGCATTGTAATACTGGAATAGTTCCTAATGAATTTTCTATAATAGCCAGTGTGTCCCAATGTTGTGTGCAAGCCTTTGACATGTGTTGCGTCCAATAGATTGACTATGACTACAATCTTAGATGGGAGGGCTAGTAGACCTTCCTTTCATGCAACATGCCCCAAAACCATTCCCAATGGGGTGCAAAAAATACACTTCTTCATGTTTAGAGAGATTTGCATCTTCCTGCAACGATCTAACTTGAGTCTTAATACTTGAAAATTATTTTTCAATAAACTAAACACTATCCAATCATCTAGATATACTTCTAAGAAATTATGCATGAATTCCTTGAAAGAATCCACCACTATTCTGGAAAATACAGTTTTCACGTTCTTCATCCCAAACGACATCACGTTATAGGGAAATGAGCCCCACTCCATCAACAAAGTATTCTTCACGCAGTCCTTGTATGCTATATGCACCTGATGGTATCTAATGAATCCATCATTGAACGAATAGGATTCTTAGTCTCACCCCCCTATATTCTACAACACCTCATCTATTAATGGTGTAGAGGACGGGTCATGGAGACATAATGCATTTAGGTTGCATAGATCCACACAGATCTAGATTTCACATGTCTTTTTGTCCTAGACCACCATCGGGATGACCCATTCTAATTCTTCAACTAGAAATATTAATACCTGCATCCAACATGTTGTTTTGTTTCCTATGCAGTTTCTGTTTATAGTGGGGGTTCAATATATAGGGTATTTTCTTGACTGGCTTCACCATGTATTTCAGTTGGATCTTCATCTCTCCAAGAGCTTCTGCAATTTTTTTCATCTCTGAGAAGCTGTGTAGAAATAGATCTTCATACACCTTCAGCAGGTCAACTATATAGATGACTCTCTCCTCATCCTAGTAGTCACCTATGAAGTCCATCTTAGGATCCTCTTGAGTTCCAATATTGTATTCCTTTGTCTTGAGGGCTCTCTAAAATTTGGTGTAGTACTAGTAGATAGGGTATTTTTTAAGGATTCCGATATTATACTTACGTGTAGTATTCCAGGAAATTATTTTGGATTGAAAAAAACATATATGTAGATATTTAGGAAAATATTAAATATGAAACCTACAATTTACTACTGAAACATGTAAATTTTGGCGAATATTTTGATAAAAAATACATATTTTATGTGAATATAGTCGATGTTAGAGACTAAAAATTACCAAATAGCGAATTTATTTTTTGAAAAAAAACCCAAAAAATAGCCAATTGGCAAAATTTCGTCCCTAAAAATTACCTTCCAGTAGTAGATGAATAGTCCTATAATGCACACTCACTTACAGCCTCACTGATATGCAAGCTACGTGGATACTCTTCTTTATCTATCTCCCAATGTCAAGTTTCCATCAATATATAGATTTGATCAACCGTGGCAAGTCTTGGTGGTAAGCGCAAACCATCTTCTGCGTTGCATCCTCTGGTGGTGTTTCTCCAAAGATGAAATACTTCATTCAATGCAGAAATTTGGCGAAGTTAGTATTTCTAATACTCAACCAGAATGTGGTATTAAAATCAGTAGCCACTTTCTTCTAGGTCCTACTCTACCTTGTCCTTACGTGTTGAACATACCAGTTGCATGGTATGACATCCAATGTATGGTAGTACCGGTGCACCCACAAACTGCTTGGTACAGTTTTCATCTCCCATCGCTACTTACAGAAATCAACGTGTTATGTAGGATCTCCAGACCCTTTGAATATATTAAGAAGCTCCAAGTTTGTAACAGACTGGAACCTCACCTTAATATATGTCTCAATTGCTTCCGAGCTATGTAGTTCCTCTATTTCCATCCTCCACTAGAGCACATGAATCCCTTGGGTTATGGTATCCATTTCTTTTACTCACTTTTCCTCTAGAACTCGAGCTTGCATTTGTTCAAGGAAAGTATCCACTTTCTCAATTCCATCAAACAGTAGTGGATCGCGCAGTTTTTATCCAATCCAGTGAAAAACCATTGTAATGTGGACACCTCATAGAGATGGTTTTTCCTATGATCCAACACATCTTGTAAATATGTACCAAACGAACACACACTGGTCCAACTAATATCTCCATTAGCAGTGGGGTTTACATAATCTTCCTTTCTTGCGGTTACATGTATATATTCTCAATATCAACACTGTTGATATCATATTTTACTAGCTTTGTGTATCTTTCTCCTTCTGCGGCATCCAAAGGAGACACTACTCGCAGTTCATCCAACTTAGAGAACATACATCTCTGCTTCAAGTTTAGAATAACATTGTTGTCAAATTCCCAGTCAATCCCCAACAGTGTCGGATATGGATCAATATCTTCCAGGATCTCAATGACTTCAAAACATTCCACTCTCTTAACTCCATCAATGTTCACTTCCATGCCATTCATCCTTCCAATAGGGTATACTTTGTACAGGTTGGCTAGCCTGAGTTGTATGGGAGACCATACTAGGTTTGGATTCCCCATCAACTCGCATGTCTTCTTAGGTAAAATGTTGACATATTCTCCCAATATGAGCATTACATCTTTCATCTCAAATCCCCCCAACTCAAGGGACATCATGAACTCCTTTCCCGATCTTCTTTTTTGTCCCACTCTACACGCATTCCTTTTGAGAAGTGGCACAAAAATAGGATCTTTAGATTCATTAGAGATTAGTAACTTTGTAAGCATGTTTGTTACTTTATTAACAACAACGGGATCATTCAAGATATGTAACTAAATTTGTAGAAAGGTACTTACTGGATCGTCCTGGTGATTCTTGTATGTTTTCTTGTGTTGGGATTCCTCATGTTGTGTAGCTTGACACTATGTGGCATTTCCTTTTTATTCATTACGTATACTGCATGGTAGCTCTTCCTCACATAGTCCTCTTTTGAAATCTTCTTCTTCATGTAGTCTACGCAACTGATCTTCCATGTGCAACATTTCCTCTCACATGTCTTCCTGTCATTGTCCAACTTCCTCAACCTCTCTTTGTGCATCGTCTAGGAACTGTAACTGGTCCTTGGATTCAAACATAGGTGGAGGTTGCTTAGATTTATTTATCTTCTACTCCATTGGTATTCTAGTACTACATTCTGCAAGGGTATCCCTTCCTCTTCGATCACCTCCTTGAGTCACTATATTCACCTATGTTGGACCCTTTTCAACATTCTCCTCCATTGGTTAAATAGTCACAATATTGCACCAACCTTTCTTGTCTTTCCATTTCTTGAGCAAGTCTGGTAAAAATTTTATTGCATGGTCTCCACTATGACAGTATGTCCAAGTGTCCTAGATCCCTAAAGTTAAAGCAAATCACTTCTCTTCTACCTCCTTAATAGCCTCTTAAATATTTTTGGAACACACTGTGCACTACCCCTTGTTTTCCTCCTGGATCATGTCCTCTATTTTCTTCTATTCCTTGAACACGATAGGAATCTATTATATTTTCTTTCATCCATTACAGAGAGTGAAAATTGTTCACATCATGTCTGACTAATTCATAGAATTTGAAGAATGGTGCATGCATAGAGCTCTGATACTTCTACAACGTCAAGAAGTTGGGAGATACGTGGTCCTAGCTTCGAAATAGCTTGCACCACTCAGTTTTAGTTGTCAAGGGAAAAGGACTAGGAGTGCATATTCCCATGTAGTTGTTCAACATCAATAATTCATTTATGTGATGACCTTCAGTTCTATAAAATATACACCATGTGTTTTTTCTCACTACCTTTCTAGTAGAAAGTTATTCTAATTGCATGGTCAGTGCAGCAAGCTGTGTCTGCACCTATGCCATCCTTGGTGATTCCTCCCATCCAATAGTTGTATCCAACCTAATTGCAATCTCTAAGGCCTCTAACAGAGTAGGAACCTTTTTCTATGTTAATTGAACTATGATATTTGGAAGCAAACCTACAATAGACCATTCACAGTGATCCACCAATTGGAACTTAAAATTAAGTTTGTGCAACAAAATATTGAATCACTGGTCATAGAACAAGAAATACTCACCAACACTTTGCTTAATCTCCTTGATCCCAGTAATGCAATGAGTCTCATACTTCATCTTCTCAAACTATTTAGAAGTTCCACTTTGACTGTTGTGAAAGGTCTAGTCTGGCCTATGGTAACATTGCTCTTATACTTCATATACCATGTCAATGCTCTGTATCTAAATGTGGTCTCCAGCTACACAATCTTGGAATCCTTGTCTGTTATGTTCTTCACAGACCGTATCACCTTGCAGGTAAACCAATGATGCTCTTATCATCTTTCCCTCTCCCATGAAAGGAGGGAAATATCAGTGTGGAATCTGATGTAGTCGCCATTCTTTTAGGTATAGGAAAATTTCTTCTTGTGTTTGAAACTAGTGGATTGGGAACAACACTATTATTTCTCGGACTCAGTATATATGGGTCATTCTACTGGGTAGGCTAGATTCTATTCCTTTAAATTCTGGTTTGGGACTTTCTTCCCATGCAAACTCAAGTAATAATTGGTCTTCTTGATTTGATGAAGGCCACTGGTGGTTGGGCCAAAGTGTGGGATACTTCTTGGCACATTTCCTCTCATAATATTGAATCCAATGGAGCTCACATTTGGATACATGATCTCTTTTACAATCATGCAAGTTCCTCCATTAGTGTGCACTTCCTCTTCTTTTGCATCTTCTTGATTCTTTCCTTCTATCTTCTTTAGGGGCATGATATCACTATTATAAATAGAGATATCACTTTATTCTATTACATGCCTCTTAGGAAGTCTCTCATCTTCTGAGCATTCTTATTTCTCAACCTTTGCACACCATTCCAACATAGAGGACCCTTTTGTACACTCTCGTCATGCAGTTCCATCTCTGGCATTCTTCTTTCCTCTCTAATCTACACTGTCTTTCCCCATCAACTGCTTTTCTTGTTTCTTTCTTGTGACCTCCTTCTTTATCTCATCCCTTCTTGTATGTCTTGTGACCCTCTAGATTATATTCTCTTATTGATCCATATTTATTCCTTTCTATCCTCCCACCTCCTAATACCCCACCCTAACAACACAGGGCTTGCGCTGCCATGATATCAGGGTTCATTGTCATTAGACCCTTCTCAACAAACAATATCGTTACTCGTAGTGCAATCTATGCCAAGAATCTCTTTCTTGGGCCCTATTCAAATATTGCTTCTGCGTAGCTATAGGATTCACTGCAACATATCAAAAAATATACAATAAACCCTTTCTTTCATGTGTAAGAACCAGAAATCAACATATCTAGACCATGTATTATCTAAATTTCTCATGTCTTATATTTTTTCCTTGGTCCATAGTATTGGTCAAGGTACACTCTAGGTTCTATTTGTATCATGCTCCGTCTTGGCCCATTCATGTAACAAAATATGAATCTCATAGAAGAAAATTTCATGTAAATCTGAATAAAGGTACCTTTCTTTCCAGTGTTGGGATGAGATCCGAAGTCCTCTAGTTTCTTTCAGTACAAGCTTGTCTTCCTTTCTTTCCAGCAATTGTTCGATCTTGTCTTTACTGGGATTCCACCTAATTATTTCATCCTCCCTTCACAATCCTTATCAAGTCCCGGCAATGAAAACATTATTGGATGGTCGATTAAGTCAGAGCCAGGGTTCAACATAAGTGACAAAAAAACCCTACAGGTGTCAACATTTTCAATACTCTGCAATCATAGTAAGGTATCACTTGAGACAAGCAAGGGAAATTACACAGAGACTTGAATCAAGGATGTGCATGGAAGGATAGATTCTCTTTCTTCAACATTGTATTCATTACTTGCTTGAATATGTCAGTTAACCATTAACAAGATAATATGCATCTCATAAAATACTAATCCTTCAACATACATTCATTCATCAAGAATGTGTTCGAATCAAATCTAAGACAATAGTTGTATTATATTATTGGGAAAAACTAGCTACAATCCATTACTACAGGCTCCACTCAATAGATTAATAATCCATCATCAGTACAATATAGTATGGAAAACCCCGAAAGCATAGGCATCACAAGACTACATCACAAAAACAAACATAACAACATCAACCAACATAGATCAAATATCCAACCCAACCCTTTGCAGAGTACTCCTTTTATAGGATAATGTTCTCAAAATGGTAGGACTATTGGTGGCGTGTAGTCTCTAATTGAACTTAGCACACAACTCTAAGTATATTTTTTTGGTGTGCAACTATTTCTATCTGTATAGATCGATATGTAGTGACTGATCCAAAACTTGTGCACCAACACACTCCCAATTACGGTACGAGTGAATAGATGTAACTTTACATTTTCATCCAACATGGAGTTAGAGGCACACCACAAATGATAAGTCGTTATATGTGTGGATGGATCATCCCTCATTTTACCATCAAACTTTGGGATGTGAAATGGGATTTTGTGAGGAATCACCATCAATAAGGGGTTATGTAAACTGGGATCGTTTGTCAACCTTGGCAACTTCGGTAAATCAATGGTAGCCAAGAAAGGAAATTACATGTTAGCAAACGGATTTTGTGTCAAATGTATTTTGGAATTATGTCTTGTTGGACCATGAGGTCCTCCCATATATTTTCCTCCAGAATTATAAGACCTTGGTAAGGCATGACTTCTCCTAGGTTATTGATTACCCCACTAGGAATGATTAATCCCAGTAAATTAGCTCCCTCCATAGGATTAGTTCCCCAGAACGAAGGGATTGTTCCCATACATAGAACCACCCTAAGTTCTATGACTACCACTAGTATATGGAACTCCCCCCAAAAACGTTTTTTCCCTATGGATGGGGAATATGCTAGGGATATTACTGCCCCCAATGAATAGGAAACCACCAAAAACATTTTCGTACTGTTGAAAGGTAAACCACCATAAATGGGCCTGCTTCCAGTAAAATGAGCACTGCTAGGGATGATGGACCCTCCAATAGGTTGATGACTTCTAAATAATTGACCTCCTTGTGAAGGAGGTTTAGAGCTTTCCCCTATAAATTTATTCCATCGAAAAGGAAATCGATCATTAGGAATAGTCAGGCTACCAGTAAAATTACTATCGGTGGATTGAGAACTACCACTAGTATTAATAGTAGGATTTCCCACCATGAAAAAAAAAGGAAGAGGTGGGTTGTTGAAAATATGCAATAGGTTGTGGAACACTTGATTGACTTATGGGTGTAACCGTGGGTATGGAAGAAATTCCTCAAAGAGAAAATGTAGGTTTTTTGGGTGAGGTAGATGGAGCACTTACTCTGCTTGTAGATGGTTGGGGAGAGTTTATCAAAGTACCTCCTTGGAAACCAAGGGAATACATAGTGGGTTGTTCCATATAGAAGGACATACTAGTCGCAGACATCATGTGACTAAAAAATGAAAAAGGATCACCACTCAAAGATGGAACTTGAACAAGTACGAAATCGAAAAAATTGGTTAAAGGGGGGTTGAAATGTGGGACATCACCCTCATCCACAAATTCAACCTCAACTTGATCGATATGCACCAAATCACTTTTGATAATAATTTTTTCAATAACCTTTTATTGAGAGGTGATTCGCCTCCTAATAGGTGGTGGTTCTTTCTCGATAGGAGAAAGAACTCTAATACATCTAGATTGGTGAATTGGTAGATTGGTCATAGTGAAAGATGAAATTATAAAATGAAAATAACAAATCTATGGCCAACTACAATATAAAACCAAAAGTACACCCCTAGGCACAATCTATGAAATCAATAGGAAAACCAATTGGATAAAAATACTCTTTTGGAGGTGGTCTCTCAAGTCACCCATGATTAGGAAATATACAATTACAATAACCTCTCTTACCCCCTTGAATCCAAGGTCCAAGTTCCCATGGAGAACCCCCCAAGGTAGAGGAATTAGAATATTATGTGTATGTCTCAAGTACCAAAAGCACTTCCCACTTGGATTCACCCATGTCGGAACCTGGGAATAGCTACTAATTTTACCACTTCAAAAATGACAATCAGGTGGAACATTCATAATTCAAGTTCAAACATGTGGGAAAGGAATTTAAGACATGAGTCTCAGACCCAAATCAAGGCCCTAAGGTTTCACCCCGAGGAATTTCCAATTGAACAGAACCACAATACATGCAAGAACCCACAAAGTACATAGAGAGGGAATATCTCTCAAATCCACCTATATTGACCTCATGCTTGACTCATGCATTAGAATATCTATACCAGCAAGACCCTTTCGCTACTAATATATTTTGACTCTTTAAATAATCTAATAGCATTTGATGGACTTGGAGGAGTGTTCTCTCCAATCCTAATCCAATCCCCTATACACTATGCTAATTTTTTTTTTCTATACAAAAGAAAATGTCTAATCAATTTTAGATTAAGTGCATCTTTTTAAGGCCGTTGATTACTCAAACAAATTACATGAAATGAAACTTGGCGATGTTTGAGAATCTTGAATCTTTCAATATATAGGATGCAAAAATGAAAATGCACGCTTTTCTTTTCAATGAACAACTATCTATGAGAGGGAAGAGAGATTTTTTATTTTTTCAATCACAATAATCTAGCCAACAAAGATCCCAAAGTATGCACAAAGATTCAAAAATTCCCAACTAAAATTTTCATTTCATACAATGAGCATGTAAGGCTTAAATCAAACCAAAAACATGCACTATCAAGCAAGCAAATATGAACATGCAAATGTGAAATTACTTTTTTTATCTTTGGTTTTTTCAAATGAAAAAAAAGCAAACGATAAGAAAATGCATGCAATCTATATCTTCAAACAATGCCAATCAGATCAGCAAAACAAACAAATGACCACTAAGAAAACTAGTAACCACATGAACGCATTGAAGGCATCCCAATACTTGGTATAACTTATGTGATAATGAAAGAAAAAGGGTTCACTTTTTATCAATCCCTCAAAAGGAGATGAATAAAAAAAAGATCTTAAAACAATCCACCAAACTAAACGGACTGAATTAGAGATCAAATCACTATTTCAAGGTGTTACAAGCCACACTGAATGAATGGTGTATAAAATGAACCAAATCACTAAAAAAAATAAAGAGACATAATATCATTGTTACACATAGGTTACTGACATCAACACACAAGTTTGAGAACAATCCCAAAACAAATCTGAGAAAATTTCATTTCAACCCCATCAAAAAGTCATCTTCAGCACACCATCACTCAGTATGAACTAGCAGGGAGTTATAGAATCCATACCATTTCCCTCTATAGTGATGCAAGGAGGGATCGTATCCTTACCATCACCCTGGTTCTCACAAGTAGGGGCGATGGTAGTTAGAATGCCTCAAATTCAAAATTACTCTAAGATCTAAGTGGTTTCACGGATTGGGACGGTCTAAAACTTATGCAAGAAGACTCTAATGATGAATAAATGACCCAGGAAGGTCATGAAACCAATAATTAAAAGAATCAAATAGTAGGTAAATTATGGACAAGAACTATCTCCAGTATGTTCTCCAATTATGTTATGGAGAATTATCTCCTGCGGATGAGTGATACCTCCCTTGGATCCTTTCCCTGATCCAAGATAGACAGAAGGGGTAGACCATTATGATTTCACCCACAAGATACAATAATTCACCCACTTTATCCAATAATTAATTCACACACAAGATATGAATAAAGGAGGAAGAAGGATTGACACAACTTAACTTATGTGAGGTCCTTTGGTGAAGATCAATCCCAACTACTGCATATCTCCTAGACTGTGCTCCATCTCCACTAGTTAGTGCCCTACACACAAAGAGATAACCAATACCTTCCTTCAAACCCTTCTAACATATATAAAAATGCATGTAAATGACATAAACATGTATATCCAAGCAAGATATAGTCTACATCTAACTTGATCTACTCAAGAAAGATCAAATCCACCGTAAACATCACATTAAACATATAGATCTAAATAACATACATTCATAAACACCATGAAGAGGAGGGGGAGAAAAGGATATATCTATATACTCATAAATAATAAGAAGTACATCAAAGAAAACCTTGAGTCTTGATGTAGGCCTCCTCCAAGCTTCCTTCTCCAAATCTTCCTCGACTCAACCAAGATGATCAAAATGGTTGTAGGATGCAATAGGGATTCCAACAACATAACAATACTACGCAAGGGTCTCCCCTTTATCATAAAATGGCCTCAATATATAGATAGATAGTGAATTAAGGGAGGATGAATTTAGATTCCAAAGGACACATAGACTTGAGTTGTTTTGGTGAGTTCCAATGCCAAAATGGGGTGGATTCTAGTCATGAAAATGATCCTCCTGAAACTCATCCAAAAACCATGTGAGGGAAAACCATATCGTCCATAAGGAAGTGAAAGGATTGATGCCATCACTTCACAAGAGGCATGCAAGGGGCAATGGCAAGGTGGCCATCTTTCCTTGATAGGCATGCAAGGTCAATGGTGGAAAAAACCGACCAATAAAAAGGTTAAATGATGTGGTTTCAGTTGACCAAGCATGTGTGGTCTCTAAGGATCTCATATGATGGAAAATGAGGGTATAACAAAGAGGTATTTTTCGTGAATGTACAACTGCTCGAATGTTTTCATGTAGTATAGAACCATTCATGTTTGGTGCAATTTAGTCATTAAACCTAGATAATGAGTGTAACAATCAAATTTCGCATGAAGGATTTTCATAAAATTTTGGCTCTAAGGGACATCATAGTGATACAGATTCTAGTTCCATTACAACCACTACATGCATTCAAAGTATAAACATAAGGCCCCATGTTCACCTTTTGGAGATCATCTTTAATGCGATGGAGTGAAAAATAATGTTCCATTTGAGTCACCCAACTTGATGGGCTGGAGCCATCAAATTTGCACTTGTCAATTTTTGGAAAATGGTGCCATGGAGTTTTTTCTTCAAAGGAGGGAGACTGGCATTCCAAGAATAGAGAATGAAATCACTAGTCTTTAGTGGCCACAAATTCATGATTAGAGGTGTCCCATGGGAAAACATATCTACAATGTTGAGCAATAACAATTAAGGTTATGGTTGTTGGAGTGCTTCTTGTCATGTTCTGTCATCCACTGGGTGAGTTAGCACATGTCCTGGGTGAGTTGGTGTACATCATCTATAATTTTGGCCACCTTAGAGGTGAGGGATGGAAGGCCAAGAGGTTTCTTAGAAGGGTTTGGATTGGATGGGGGAGTATTTTGGTTGGTATTCTCCACGTTGGCTTGGTGGTGGGTGTGTACCATGGGATTAGAAAAGTAGGAAGTGCAAGAGGGGTAGGGGCTACAAAAATAGGGTTGTGGGAGATATACATAAAACTTATTAGAATGAAGCAAGGATTTTGTGGTGGTAGGTGACAAATAAGGGTTTATGGGACTCTAAAAAAAGTTTATGAGAAATATATATCAAAACGATTAGCATGATCCAAGGATCCCAATGAGGTGAGACACAATTAGGGGACTTTTGGACCGTCTAGGATTTTTTTCACTGGGTCTTGAATGTTATTGTGCTAATAGAATAGCCAAATTCCTCTTATATTTAAAGCTGTAGTAATCTTAGGAGACCTCCCACAATGAATTTTCTTGGTGCTAAGACAGAGTGAAGAAATATGAAGAATAGGTCATAGAAAGAAGGTTTATATATTTTCCAAAGTTTTGAAGTCAAATGATTGAAATGCGCTTTAGCTCTCTTATGTACTTGCAAGGTCCAATAGTAGTACTTGGTCAAATCTCTCAGGGAACTAACAAAGGAGGCTCAATAGTGTCCTTATCCTTACTACCTGACTACCCAGGTATGCGAGAGTATCTTCTTGTGTGCTATTTTTAGTGGCCTTATAGCAATAAGATGACTAGAGGCTATTTTTAGGTGACCTATGGGACTTTATATATACATAAGGGTCCATGGAAGTGATTCAATGTGCATACATTGTCTGATGAAATGTTGGAATATTCACACCATCATTTTTGTATTTTGCATGCTTGCATGCAAATCTGCATGCTGCATGCATCCAGTCATCATCATGGTTTTCTCCCTAGCACCTAGTGCTTACTTCTAGCTCTCCAGAGCATGTCTTTAGCCCTCAATTGACCTCCTACCTACCTAAGGCGCCCTCCTTGACTTATCTACTTAGCAAGTGCGCCTTTCTCACCTACCACAGTGAGTTAGAGCGCTTTTACTCACCTACGTTCAATTATCGCTCAGTTAGGACGCCTTATCTCACCTACTGGGAGTTATCATTCAGTTAGTGCAATGATTGAGTATTTCTTCCACTGATTGCTCATTCTGACTACTTATAGCTTCTAGTTAGCTATTTCTAGAGTTCCACTTGACTATTTGACAGCCTCATGTGCCCTCCTTGGAGTCTCCATTCCATGACTTATGCCTAGATGGTTCTGTTGGACTCAGTTAGTCTCACTTGACTGACTATTACCATTTATGACCAATACTATTGCATGGATGATTTCTCTATTGTTATCCAAGCTAGACTTTGAGTTAGACAGCCTCATGCACCCACCTTGGAGTCTCCATTCCTTGATTTATGGCTAGATAGTTCCATTAGACTCAGTTGGTCACACTTGACTGACTCTTAATATTTATGACTGATACTACCGACTGGATGATGTCTCCATAGTTATTCATGTTGGACTCTGAGCTCAGATTCGAATTCCCTACCTGGCTAATTTGAATCCTATATGATGGCTCATCATTGATTATTGTAACACATTCAATACATTCATTATTCATTGTATGATATTGACATTGTCCATTATTCTGTGTTTGTGAGTGATTATTGAATGCATGTTTCTTCTTCTTTGCAAATAATCTTGAGAGTTAGATTGTGAGTTTGTTACAGTTGGTAGATACCTACATATTATCACATGGTATCAAAGCAGTAAGCAGTTATTCAAATTGTAGCCATTGCAACAATTGCAACATTTCTTTGAGCAGCTATCTTTTCAGTTGTGCACCAGAAGCCTCTGAGTTTCCACAGCAAATCCTTGTGCTATTACTTGAATTCATTAGAGAAATCCAGTGAGGTCTAGCCAGGTGTGAATGACTTAGTCTATGTACCAAGTGCCCTTAAGGTAGTGTTCAGTCGAAGTGTAGCATTCTCCATCAACAAAAATTCTCTTGTTTTGCAGGTTTATTCACTCTTTCAGAATCTTCTTCAACTATTCGAATTTCTCTGTTTCAGATGGATCTAAAGCTTACATCTTCCAATTATGTTGAGTGGAAAGCCAAGATGACTCTCTTCATGAGATCAAAGAGATTCACCCGAATACTCAACGGAACGATGGTAGAACCTCTCAGTGCAATTGAAAGTCCAAGTACTTGGATAAGATTGATGAAGCAATTGGCCTGCTCCTTCTCTCAATTTCTGAAGATCTTCACTTCCATGTCATCGATCTTACATCTCCTAAAGAGGTTTGGGACAAGCTTGAATCTCTTTTTCGACCGAAAGATGATATGCAAGGAATCAAATTGGAGAATGAGCTCATATGTTTGAGTCCAGACAACTTTGAATCTATCAACGCCTTCCTCACCAAGTTCAAAAGCTTGATGTCACAGTTGAAAAGATATGAGATAGTGAAAGAAGACAAGCAGCTTATACTTGCCATTCTCTCAAAGTTGGAGGCAAACTTATCAGTTTTTGTCTCTATCTGAAGCACCTGCAACAATTAATTAATAAGAATATGCGAAATAGCAGAAATGACAAAACTCAGAATCACTTTTATGTTGATCACAGGCCACTTCAAGGGGGAAACCTCCTATGAGCAAGCTCAATACAAATAACTTCATGGTGCCTTCATAGGTCTCAACACACACTTATATACTAAGTCTAGGCACCAATACTATGGGACAAAACCATGGGCCACTACAAACTATGGATCAACAATACTACGGGCGACTTACAAAGCATATGCACCAACAATAATAACACAAACTATTGATCAACAAATACTATAGGATGACTTACAAAGCATATGCGTCCAACAACAATATACTAACAAAGTAAAGACATGGGTTCCTAACATCCCCTCCCCCTTAAAAAAAGCTTTGTCCTCAAAGCTTTAGATGTGGAAATTGTTGTTGAATCTGAAGGAGTGGTTCCCATGTAGCATCCTCTGGTTGGATGCCGTGCCACTGAATTAAGACCTCTGTGATAGAGAAAGAGAGAAGCTGACGAGTGTGCCAATTGAGGATGGCCTCTGGTTCCAAAAGGATGGATCCTTCATTATCCAGTTCGGGTAAAATCGTTTGTCCACTGATGTTGGTGCCAAGAACTTTCTTCAGACAAGAGACATGAAAGACTGGATGAATGCGGGAAGAAGGAGGAAGTTCCAATTTATAAGCAACGGACCCAATCTTCTGAAGAATCCGATATGGCCCATAGAACTTTGGAGCGAGTTTATGACTCCCTTTGAGTTTCAGGGAGGATTGCTTGTATGGCTGGAGATGAAGAAAAACCATATCGCCTACTTGAAAAGTGAGCTTAGAACGGTGTTGATCAGCTTGTTGCTTCATGCGATTTCTTTCCATGTGAAGATTGTCCTGCAAAATGCGAAGAATCTGATCACGGTTTCGAAGGACTGTGTCAACTTCCTAAACTGGTGAACTGTTGGGGGTGTATGGAAGAAGAACTGGAGGTGCCTGACCATAGACTGCTTCATATGGGGTCATTTTAGAGGTAGTGTGGTAAGAGGTATTGTACCACCATTTAGCGAGAGGGAGCCACTTTGCCCACTGATGTTGTTGTTCAGAGGTGAAGCAACGAAGATAAGTTTCCAAGCATTTATTGATAATTTCAGTCTGATCATCTGTTTGTGGATGATACCCTGAACTCATCTTCAGTTTGGTGCCAATGTGGCGAAATAGTTCTGTCCAAAAATGACTGGTGAAAGTCGCATCACGATCCGAGACAATGGAAGAAGGGATGCCATGAAGACGAAAGATCTGGTCCATGAAAATTTGAGCAACTGAGGAGGCTGTATAGGGATGGCTGAGAGCACAAAAATGACTATATTTGGAGAGGCGATCAACCACAACAAGAATCACTATCTTCCCACCAGATTTAGGGATCCCATCAACGAAATCCATAGAAATACCTGTCCAAATATGTGTAGGTATGGGCAAGGGTTCGAGCAATCCTGGAAGGAGCGTTGTTTCACCCTTATTGCACTGGCAGGTATCACATTCAGCCACCATCTGTTGAATTGTCCTTTTCATGCCCTGCCAAAATAAGTTACGCCGTGCCCATTCATACGTTTTGAGGAACCCAGAGTGCCCTACCGATGGAGAAGCATGGAGTTCATAGAAGACAGCCTGTTGAAGATCTGTGCTCTGGGGAAGCACCAGACGACCCTTGTATCTCATAAAAGCACCATCCTAAGAGTAATATGGTACAGCAGAAGGGTTCTTGGTCAAGCATTGGATGATTTGAGATAAGGAAGAGTCATTGACATAACCCTGTTGAACAGATTGCAACCAATTTGGAACAGGCATAGAAATAGCTGAAAGAGAACCTTGGGCATCAAATGTGCGAGAAAGAGCATCTGCCACAATATTGTCTTTACCCTTCTTGTAAGTGATCTCATAGTCATAACCCATGAGTTTGCTAACCCATTTCTGTTGTGCTAGGGAGGAGACACATTGTTCCAAGAAATATTTCAGAATCTAGTGATCAGTCTTGATGCAGAAATGATTCCCTAATAGGTATGGTCGCCACTTCTGTACTGCATGCAAAATAGCCATCATTTCCTTCTCATAGGTAGAGGCAGTTAAATTCTTACCTGAAAGGGCTTTGCTGGTGAACGCAATGGGGTGTTCATCTTGAAGGAGAACAACACCAAGTCCATTTCCGCAAGCATCATTCTCAATAGTGAAGGGCTTGGAAAAATCGGGCATAGCTAGAACAGGTGTAGTACACATAGCTTGTGTTAGTTTGTCAAATGTACATTGAGCAGCATGTGTCCATGTAAAAGCATCCTTTTTCAATAGAGCAGTTAATGGAGCTACAATCTTCTCATAATCCTTGACAAACTTGCGGTAGTAGCCAGTCAACCCCAAAAAACAACGAAGGCTCTTGAGTGTCAGAGGATACGGCCAATTGTTCATGGCATCGATTTTGGCAGGATCCACGCGAACCCCTTGTGCTGAGATAATGTGCCTGAGATACTCAACTTCCTTCTGTCCAAAAACACATTTAGACTGCTTGGCGTGGAGATGATGGTCAGAGAAAAGTTGCATGATAAGATCCATATGTTGGAGATGTTCATCCCATGTTTTACTGTAGATGAGGATATCATCAAAGAATACCAGAATGAATTTCCACAAGTAGAGTCGAAATATTTTATTCATTAAGGCATGGAATGTGGAAGGAGCATTAGTGAGGCCAAAGGGAATGACCAAAAACTCATAATGGCCATCATGTGTGCGGAAAGTTGTTTTAGGGATATCATCCTCATGAACCCGAATTTAATGATACCCAGAACGAAGGTCCAACTTGGAGAAAAAGTGAGCCCCATGAAGCTCATTAAGAAGCTCATCAACAACAGGAATTGGAAACTTATCCTTGATGGTGAGGTGATTAAGTGCTCGGAAGTCAATGCAGAGGCACCATGACCCATCTTTTTTGCAGACAAGAAGAACTGAAGAAGAAAAGGAACTAGTGCTTAGGAGAATAATACCTTGCTTCAATAAGTCCCGAACGAGCATTTCAATCTCTGTTTTTGGTGAAATGGGTAGCGATACGGCTTGATGTTGGGAGGAACGCTGCCAGGAAGGAGCTGAATACGATGGTCTTTTGGCCTTGAAGGTGGCAATTCCACTGGTTCAGCAAAGACACATGTATATCGATCCAGAATTTGTTGTAGATCCAAAGGAGTAGTGGAGACCGCTAATGGTTGCATCTAAATGGAATGGATCTGAGTGATGACACCATGTGAATTCTTCTTGAGGAGTTTTTCCATGCGATGTGAACTGATGATGCTGAGAGAACCTGGTTGTAATCCTGTCAATGTGTCTTTTTGTCCATTGAGGGAAAACTACATCCATAGTTCAGCAAAATCCCATAAGATAGGGCCAAGTGTGTGTAGCCATTGAGTGCCCAAAACCACATCACATCTGCCTAAGGTCAAGGCAAACATGTCAGAGCACAAGGTATAATCTCCCATAGAGATATGCATATTTCGACACTTCCCTTTGCAAGGTAAGGTGCCCCCATTGGCAACCATGACTTCAAAGTTGGAGCAAGGATGGATAAAACAATCAGCTTGTTTGGCGATCCGAGGGTCAATGAAATTATGAGTGCTACCAGAATCAATGAGTATTGTAAGAGAAAGCTTCTTGAAGTAACCCATGACCCACATTGTTTGGGGGGTGGTGATTCCAGCTAAAGCATGGAGAGATATCTCTAGCTGGTAATCCTGAGACGGAGGGTCAATAGGCGGTTCCTGAATGTCGACCTGAGCATCCATTGTTTCTGGATCTTCGTCACCAATTTCATAGGCAGGAGGAGAATCCACATCCAAGAGATAGAGCTTTTGCTGAACACATCTATGTCCCCAAGTGAATTTCTCATCACAATTATAGCAAAGCCCCTTTTCTCTGCGTGCTTGCATCTCTGTTTCAGACAAACGCTTGATAGGAGTTGGTCGAGGAGCCTACGATATAGGTGGTTGTTGAGAACCCATATTTCAGAAGGGAACAAAAGTGGCCTTGGAGCGTTGTTGGGATGCAATCTTGTCTTCTGCCAACTTAGCCAACCCTAGGGCTTCCATCATTGTGTTGGGATAGAACATTTTGACCTCAGAGGGGATGGCATCCTTTAGACCACTGATAAAACAACTCCGGTAAAAGTCATCAGACAATCCTTCAGTGTGGTTGGCTAGTTTCTCAAATTCAGTTTGATACTCTCTCACAGTTCCAATTTGGCGAAGTTTAGTGAGGGCTCCTGTGAAGTCATCAAAAGCACTAGGACCAAATCGTTGCAAAAGGAGCTGGCAAAAGTCTGGCCATTTTGGCTCTTCATGAACCTTGATGTACCAACGGTGCCATTGAATAGCTTCCTGTTCCAAATGAAAGAATGCAAGTGAAACTTTGTTGACATGAAAAGTATTATGATGACTGAAATACTATTCTGCACGATAGATCCATCCAGTTGGATCAATACAATTGAAGCGAGGAAAATCAAGCTTCGGACCACGGAAATTGCTGTAAGAAGAGAACCCATTATCTGATGAAGACTCGGACTGCCGTTTGTTGTTCATAGTTGAATGTTCAACATGGAGGCCGAGAAATTTTTCATCCAGATCCTGGAGTTTGGCTTGGATGGCTGCAAGTGCTTCTTCCATGGTTTTTGTTCCTGCACGGGTGACAACCATAACCAAGAGTTTTTTTTTTTTTTTTGGTTGACTGGGTAGGAAAACAAAAGCAGAAACTGCTTCAGTAAAGGAAAATCTGGACTTGGGAAAAAATCTGAAGGGTAATTGGGGTTTGACTAGGTCTTGGACACAGTTGAATAGACAGGGAAGCA
Source organism: Larix kaempferi (assembly GCA_027924585.1). Lineage (NCBI taxonomy): Eukaryota > Viridiplantae > Streptophyta > Pinopsida > Pinales > Pinaceae > Larix > Larix kaempferi. The sequence goes on along the minus strand of BSBM01000361.1, from coordinate 71,321,645 downwards.
AAAAATGAGGATTTCAGAAGCGAGGTGAAAGAATGGGAAAATTTGGCAGAGGGGGACAAAGAAGCAGAATTTAGAAAGGAACTCTGTGGTAAAATTGAAGGTGATTGGGTGAAATCTGAGGAAGTTATGGCAAACCCTAAAAATAGACAAATGTGGGATTTCGGGCTTTGGGAAGGGGAATTGGGGATAGGGTCCTCCAGAATAAAATATGCAGAATGGGATGACAGAGGTTCCCCGAAAATTTCAAGGGAAACAAAGTGAAAACAAGGGAGATATGGAGATGCTTTTTTTTATTTATTTATTTTTTTTTTTTTTTTTTTCAGACTAGAGCGGCTACGGCTCGGAAGGGATCTGGAACAGCGACGAATGGATTGAAAATGGATGGATCTGGAATGGCTTTCAGAATGGATATGAACGGCTAGATCTAAAATGGCGCAGCAGTGATCGACAACAGTTCAGATGAAAATAGATATGGACCCCAGGTATGTGCGGTTTCCTAACAGTTCAGGGGTTTCACTCGGCCACCAATGTTGTCTGATGGCTTGCGTATTGCGGCAGTACCCCTCACTGCATGGCTCAGGTAAAACTGATAACCGCTTTGCCACAAACGATAGCTCTTGGTTTACCTCACAGGTGGGAACTAGTCAATCAGGTAGGGGTCATTGCCCTTTTCGCTGGCAGGTCCTCTCAATGGGCTAGCTACTTCGGGGTTCCTATGGTACTCCTCACAATGAGTTTTAGGGCTTATTCCCAAGTACTTCCCACAGTTAAGAGGATAGGGATTATTCCCAAATCTAAACCTGCAACAGATGCGAAAAAAAAATTTTTTGCAGAAATTTCACCCACCGAGCCCAAGAAAGTGCTCTGATACCAGATGTGAAGCACTTGCAACAATTAATTAATAAGAATATGCAAAATAGCAGAAATGACAGAACTCGGAATCACTTTTATGTTGATCACAAGCCACTTCGAGGGGGCAACCTCCTATGAGCAAGCTCAATACAAATAAATTCACGGTGCCTTCATAGGTATCAACACACACTTATATACTAAGTCTAGGCGCCAATACTATGGGTCAAAACCATGGGCCACTACAAAATATGGATCAACAATACTACGGGCGACTTACAAATCATATGCGCCAACAACAATAACACAAACTATTGATCAACAAATACTACGGGATGACTTACAAAGCATATGCGTCCAACAACAATATACTAACAAAGTAAAGACATGGGTTCCTGACACTCTACTTTCCAGTCATCTAGGTTGTCCATTCCAAGATGGAAGTTCCCCTCATTTGATGATTTCATCCAATCTCTTACTCAAGAGGAAGAGAAGTTGAGCTATATGGGAATGATCAAACCCAAATTCGATTCAGCCTTTACAGTTGCAGAGAGAGTGAATGGTAAAGGCAAGCAAAAGATTTCTAATAAGAGATCGGATGATACAAAGCATACAGATACTCCATATCAGTCTGATGGGGCTTCGAACTCAAGGAAGACTAAGCATTCTCAGAAGGGAAAGACCATGTGCACCTATTTCTCTAGAGGTTTTCATCCTGAGAGTTTGTGCATGAGGAAGACTATAGATTTGATGGTTCAGTTACTTGAGAAGAACAATCTTCTTGTACCAACATGTGCAAGAAAGAAAGATCCTAGTACTGAATCTTCTAGATCCGAAGGCAAAGAAAGATGTAATGCTCTCATAGTAAGTGCATCAACTGATTCTTATTTCATCATAGATTCAGGAGCATCATGCCACATTGCTTCCTCCAAAGATCTCTTCTCTAGTTTTGAAAGCTCCATTGGTCCTTCAGTCAGTTTGAGAAATGATCCAGAAGTCTCCTCTCATGGGATTGGAAGAATCGATCTTGATCATGGTAACTTTTCTGATGTGCTTTATGTTCCTTCTCTTGCACCGAATGTCCTTTTAGTGTATCAAATGACTCATAATGGAGAGCCCAAAAAGGTGATCTTTACTCCATATGAAGTTGACGTACAAGACATGGTTTCAGGGGAAATCATTGAAAAAGGAGTTGCAAATCATGGGACAAGACTCTATGAGTTTTCACACTTCTTGCCCCTCTCAAAGAAGTCTACTCTTCACTCTCATACGCATGAAGAGAGTAGACTATCTCATCTCAACCACAAGATTGAGAAAAAGAGGACTCTTGAAGATGTGAGAATGCAAGATCCAGCGCCTGTTTGTCCAACTACTACTTCAAAGTGGGCCTCCACTACTACATCCTCTTTTGATCTTAATGAAGATCCATCATCATCTAGTCCTTGTTCTTCTATTGATTACAGTCATATTGGTTTAGATGAGGACTACATGCCTATTCTGGAGCAGTTCCATGACATCAAATTTTTTTGATATGTTCCTCCTTCAAGTGATGGTGAGTCAGTTTTACTTACTCCTCCTTTTGATATTTCAGAATTTGAATATGATGATCCAGTTTTACTTGCTCCCACTCATGAGATTTCAGATTTAGAGTTTGGATGTGATGATGCATCTTCACACTATATTGTGGATTCAAAGGATGGTGATGATGGTGATAGAATGCTTGATCCAGATCCACAAGAACCGGAAGGTCTAGCAACTGAAGATGAAGATGAGCGAATGGGAGACCCAGATCCACAAGAACCTGAATATCTCTCACCTAATATTCCTACTCTTCCTCAATGGGTAGCCACTACACTCCGATCTTCTGGTGATTTGGTTGGTGATCCACATGATCATAGAAGAACCAGATCATATTTTCAGAATGGAAGGTTTCATCCTTCTCACATTGTTGATCCATTTCAGATCGATCGATCCTTCTTTAGAAAAGAAGGACACTTACTTCCTTCAGGGGTGAGAGATGATATGCTTCGTAATCATCCTTTAGTCTATTTTGAGGGAGGTCTTTCTTCCCACTGGGTTTTCCCTCTTTCCTCACTTAGATTATCTAGATTGATTGTACGGGGTAACCTTTGGTCTTAGTCACCAGGGCCCTATTTTTTTATTTTAGTTATTTCCTCATAATATAGCTTGTGGAAGGGTGTTGGAATCTTCACACCATCATTTTTGTATTTTGCATTCTTACACGTAAATCTGCATGTTGCATGCATTTGCATGTCACTGCATGCATCCAGTCATCATCATGGTTGTCTCCCTAGCATCTAGAGCTTACTTGTAGCTCTCCAGAGCCTGTCTTTAGCCCTCAATTGGCCTCCTACCTACCTAATGTGCCCTCCTTGACTTATCTACTTAGAAAGTGTGCCTTTCTCACCTGCCATTGTCAGTTAGACCACTTTTACTTACCTACCTTCAGTTATCACTCAGTTAGGGCACCTTATCTCACCTATTGGGAGTTATCATTCAGTTAGTCAATTGATTGAGTAGTTCTTCCACTGATTGGTGATTCTGACTTCTTGTAGCTTCTAGTTAGCTAGTTCTGGAGTTCCACTTAACTATTTGACAGCCTCATGCGCCCTTCTTGGAGTCTCTATTCCCTGATTTATGCCGAGATGGTTCCATTAGACTTAGTTAGACTCACTTGGCTTACTATTACCATTTATGACTAATACTATTGATTGGATGATGTCTTTATTGTTATCCAAGCTAGACTTTGAGTTAGACAGCCTCATGCACCCACCTTGGAGTCTCCATTCCTTGATTTATGGCTAGACAGTTTTGTTAGACTCTGTTGGTCACACTTGACTGCCTCTTACCATTTATGAATGATACTGCCGACTGGATGATGTCTCCATATTTATTCATGTTGGAATCTGAGCTCAAATTCGAATGCCCTACTTGGCTAATTCGAATCATATATGATGGATCATCATTGATTATTGTAACACATTCTCTACATTCATTATTCATTGTATGATATTGACATTGTCCAATATTTTGTGTTTTTGAGTGATTATTGAATGCATGCTTCTTCTTCTTTGCAAATAATCTTGAGAGTTAGATTGTGAGTTTGTTACAGTTGCTAGATCCCTGCAGATTATCACATGCGATAATATTAAAAGGGGAACCAATAGGAGTTACATCAATGTCCAACAACTGCACCAAATGAGGGTACAATGTGACTATGTACCAATTGTATTCCATGTATGTAGTGCTCCCTATCCCCAGTTATATCCCCTGAACAAAAGATATTTATGGTTATTTTAAGACATCGGAGCACGTATCTAGACTAAAATAATATTTTTATCAATTCTCATAGGTGTGTTATCTCAGGATCATGGCTTTGATACCACTTGTGGTGTTCATTACCCATGTAACTTTAGAATCACATGATATATATAAAACGTTTCATGCAATGAACTAGAAATAAGTCGTGTATAAGTAGAAATATGAGACAATAGTAGAATATGAAAAAAAGAGATTTGTTGTTATGGGAACAATGTTCAGAGGTCTCTTGTGCCAAGGTTACCATTCACATGAGAAGGGCTCCATTACAGTATTATTTACCAAACACTTCATATCCTTGGAGCTTCTTTGAACATGCTTCAAATTTCTAAAACCATAACCACTTGACATGGTTAGAAGAAAATTTTGTACTAGGTCTTAATTAATAAAGAGACCCTTTTTACATTTATTGTCGAACAGTAGATTATTCATCCATATTACACTATTATGGAATTATACTATGAATTATTAATTCTTAGATTAAGGTGAGTTAGGGTAGAAACCTAACAAAAATGTGATCATTAGTTAGACCAGATAAATCAAGCAAGTTCAATGTGGCAAAAAATGGTGATTTCATCTAAGCTATTGCAGTCATGATCTGCACGAGTGTATATTGATAGGCCCACAAAGTATGGTTTTATCCCTGAAATTGATTAAAATTACAAGGATGATGGATCCTCATAGGAGGGGTACTCCAATGTAGGGAAAATTTTAGGGGCGAAATTTAAATGATGAGCTATGTTTAGAAATTTTTTTCCAAAAACAAATTCACCAATTTGCCTTTTTTCCAAAGTTGATTCACCCAACTTCTATGGGATATTTTTTTTTTACTCTAAAAATGGCCAAAATTATCCAAAAACTATATAAAGTCCTAGAAATTTGAATATTTTTCCAAAACAAATCGCTAAACATTTTATGATTGCAAATTTAAGAATTAGTATGATTCGCCAAGGTTTCTACACTTTGAGAAAATTATGGATCATCAAAATTTTCCCTTCTCCAATGAGGTTGATTACTCTCGTGAAAAAAACCTCTCCATTATGTAGTGCGTTGATGGGTGGAGCAGTGCCCCTCATCATATTACCACTTGAAGGAGGAGGATTGTCCCCCGGCATGGTACTAGTTGGTGGTGGAGGATGAGCCCCGAGGGTTTTACTGATCCAAGGTGGATGATAAGTCCATGATACATTGTTATTCAAATGTGCAAAGTTTCAAATAGGAACATTAACGTTACATGATGAAAGGATTCCCCTAGAAATAGGACCTAGCTAATGATTGGGAATGCTTTTAGGACTATTGTAATATCCTTTCATGTATCTCGTGTTGGATGGAAAAACATAATGATAGGTAAAACCCATGTTTAGTAAAGAATACCCACCAGTAGGGATACCTAAATATAAATATGGTATCCCTACTTGTGGAGTATTTTGGTTGGTATTCTCCACGTTGGCTTGGTGGTGGGTGTGTACCATGGGAGTAGAAAAGTCGGAAGTGAAAGAGGGGTAGGGGCTACCAAAATAGGGTTGTGGGAGATATACATCAAAATTATTAGAATGAAGCAAGGATTTTGTGGTGGTAGGTCACAAATAAGGGTTTATGGGACTCTAAAAAAAGTTTATGAGAAATATATATCAAAACGATTAGCATGATCTGAGGATTCCAATGAGGTGAGTCACAATTAGGGGAATTTTGGACCGTCTAGGATTTTTTTCACTGGGTCTTGAATGTTATTGTGCTAACAGGATAGCCAAATTCCTCTTATATTTAAAGCTATAGTAATTTTAGGAGACCTCCCACAACGAATTTTCTTGGTGCTGAGACAAAGTGAAGAAATATGAAAAATAGGTTATAGAAAGAAGGTTTATATATTTTCCAAAGTTTTGAAGTCAAATGATTGAAATGCGGTTTAGCTCTCTTATGTAATTGCAAGGTCCAACAGTAGTACTTGGACAAATCTCTCAGGGAAGTAACAAAGGAGGCTCAATAGTGTCCTTATCCTTACTACCTAACTACCCAAGTATGTGAGAGTATCTTATTGAGTGCTATTTTTAGTGACATTATAGCAATAAGATGACTATAGGCTATTTTCAGGTGACCTATGGGACTTTATATATACCTAAGGGTACATGGAAGTGATTCAGTGTGCAAACATTGTCTAATGCGATACTATTTAAAGGGGTACCAATAGGAGTTACATCAATGTCCAACAACTGCACCAAATGAGGGTACATTGTGACTATGTACCAATTGTATTCCATGTTTGTAATGCTCCCTAGCCCCAGTTATATCCCCTGAACAATAGATATTTATGGTTATTTTAAGACATCGGAGCACATGTCTAGACTAAAATAATATTTTTATCAATTCTCATAGGTGTGTTATCTCAGGATCGTGGCTTTGATACCACTTGTGGTGTTGATTACCCATGTAGCTTTAGAATAACATGGTATATATAAAACTTTGCATGCAATGAACTTAAAATAAGTCATGTATAAGTAGAAGTATGAGACAATAATAGTAGAATATGACAAAAAAGATATTTGTTGTTATGGGGACCATGTTCAGAGGCCTCTTATGCCAAGGTTCCCATTCACTTGAGTAGGGATCCATTACAGTATTATTTACCAAACACTTCATATCCTTGGAGCTTCTTTAAACATGCTCCAAATTTCTGAAACCATAACCACTTGACATGGTTAGAAGAAAATTTCGTAGTGCGTCTTAATTAATAAAGAGACCATTTTTACATTTGTTGTCAAACACTAGATTATTCATCCTTATTACACCATTATGGAATTATAATATGAATTATTAATTCTTAGACTAAGGTGATTTAGGGTAGAAACCTAACAAAAACGTGATCATCAGTTAGACCAGATAAATCAAGCAAGTTCAATGTGGCAAAAAATGGTGATTTCATCTAAGTTGTTGCAGCCATTATCTGGATGAGGGTATATTGATAGCCCCAAAAAGTAGGGTTTTATCCTTGAACTTGATTAAAAATACAAGTATGATGGATCCCCATAAGAGGGGTACTCCAACGCAGGGAAAATTTTAGGGGCGAAAATTTAGAACTTTTTTTCCAAAAAAAAAATCACCAATTTGCCTTTTTTTCAAAGTTGATTCGGCCAACTTCTATGGGACATTTGTTTTACTCTAAAAATAGCCAAAATTATCCAAAAACTATATAAAGTCCTAGAATTTTGAATATTTTTACAACAAAAATTGCTAAACATTTTATGATTGCAAATTTAAGAATTAGTATGATTCGCCAAGGTTTCTACACTTTGAGAAAATTATGGATCATTAAAATTTTCCCTTCTCCAATGAGGTTGATTACTCTCATGAAAAAAAACCTCTCCATTGTGTAGTGCACTAATGGGTGGAGTGGTGCCCCTCATCATATTACCACTTGAAGGAGGAGGATTGTCCCCTTGCATGGTACTAGTTGGTGGTGGAGGATGAGCCCTGAGGGTTTTACTGATCCAAGGTGGATGATAAGTCCATGATACATTGTTATTCAAATGTGCAAAGTTTCCAACAGGAACATTAACATTACATGATGAAGGGATTCCTACAGAAATAGGACCTAGCTAATGATTGGGAATGCTTTCAGGACTATTGTAATATCCTTCCATATATCTGGTGTTGGATGGAAAAACATAATGATAGGTAAAACCCATGTTTAGTAAAGAAGACCCACCAGTAGGGATACCTAAATATAAGTATGGTGTGCTTTATGGATTAGGACCCAAGAATTTATTGGTGGGAGATGAAGTGCCTATCATGGCCATACTAGCAGCATGAATATTAGGTGTTGGGATTGGCATGTTTACCTATGGAATCCCATAAAGATGGGCTCCTGAATTCTTAAGCATGGTAGTGGTAGTATAGGCATGAGAGCCCCCAATATCCATGTGAGGCATTGTAGATTTTGACCCTTGGGATATTGATGATGCACTATGATATGACATGGTGTAGTGCATGTGGTGTAATTAACCAAAAGAGGAATAAAAGATAGCAAGTGACTCACCCATGACAAGAATGATTGGACCATTGGGAATTGTTAAAGGTGGATTAATGTTGACATATGTTGGGTTCTCAATAGTCTATTTTTCAAGTGGAGTAAGCTCGTAAATCATATTTATTCAATCTAAAATTAAGTCTTTTGTGAAAGGGTTTGATCAAATTTAGTGAAACAAATGTTTTCTGCAATAGTACTATTGAGAGCTATGAATGTTTCATCCTTTACATCACTTTAAATTTTTTCTAATGAGTGTAAGCATATCTGTGAAGTAGTGGAGCCTTCATGTTCTTATCATTGACCTCACTATCACCTAGAATGGTAGGTTGGTGTCTCAATCGCTTTGAGATGATGTAAGTTCTTATTTAAATTATAAATGTAATAAAATTTAAACAAGAAATATTAGAGCCAATTATACAGAATGTATCATAATAAGTAAACTACTACAAAATAGCATGAATCTTCAAGAAACAAACTACTCTTCCAAAAATTGAAGTAAGCTTGTTATGTCGTTGCTCCAATTAGTGAAAACATGATTAAAGGGGGACTTCTAAAACAATGGTTGCTGAGGGATATGAAGTCTCAGTAACCATTAGACAAAAGAGATAATGGGACCATTATGATCATCTTCACGCAAAAATTACTAGAGGTGCAAGTACTCTCCTTCATAAAACACCCTCCAAAGGAGATGAAATGGATATTAGATGTTTGTATCAACTACTGCAATTATTTCTTACTTGCATTCACTCATGTGATGTCCTAGGAATATTAACTAACGTTACCACTTCACAATCGATGGCTAGGGAGAATAGTTCTAGGCCAAGATTAGGCATATGGGTAGGGAATGCAGTATTAAGTCCTCCACTTGATGCTTTAGAAGAGTGTTGTCACACCGAGGAAATGCAGCTTAACCAAAACCCTTGTACACACATTAATCCCAGCAAGCAAGTGAAGAGGGGATATCTACTTCACTTACTTAGCTTAATTGTAGTTCTTGACATATGTGTTAGATGTGCTTTCCCAACAAACTCTCTTTGCTATTAATGGATTTTCTCTATTTTTTCATGTTCCTAATTTCATTTTTGATGGTCTTGGAGATGTTTACTGTAACGTCCCCGATCCCCTCGATGCCCTTTAGAAGCGATGGGGGAGCTCCGTAGAAACAACCTGCTAAATTTTTTTATAAAAAATTGCAGTTTTACACAGCTGCAACAACTTTAGTCCGAAATTTGCAATCCACAATCCACAAGTCAGAAGTCAGAAGTCGGAACTCTAGCTTCACAACTTCGAGAATTACACCTTCGACGTTCGCAATCTGCAATCCGCAGTGCGAGAGTCTGAAGTCGGAACATCGAATACACAACTTCGTAGAATCACACCTCTGACTTTCGCAATCTACAATCCGCAGTGTGGGAGTTGGAATTCGGAACACTGATTTCTCTGCTTCGAAGAAATTACACCTCCGACTTATGCAATCCACAACCTGCCTTGCGAGATTCGGAAATTTGGAACACCAATGCGTAAATCTGAAGAAATCACCTCTCCAACTTCAGCAATCCACAATCCGCGATGTGGGAGTTCGAAGTCAGAACCCAAAATTCACAATTGGGGGAAAATTACTCCTTAGAATTCCGCAATCCATAATCTGGCTTGTGCGAATCGGAACTTGAAACTCCAAATTCACAACCCCGGGAAAATTAGTCCTCCAACTTCAACAATCTGCAATCCATCTTGCGAGAGTCGGAAGTCAAAAATCCAAATTCACAACCCTGGGATAATTAATCCTCCAACTTCCTCAATCCGCAATCTTCCTTACGGGTTCAAAAAGTCGGAAGTCGGCCATAGAACCCTGTTGCTGCCAACTTCTCAGGCCGATAACTTCCTCATCCTAAGTCCATTTTTGGAAAACTTGGTATCGTTAAAAAGCTCTCGGCGATCTCTATGCAACTACGTTATCCTCAATCACACCCGAGGAATCTGATATTTTTCTTCTTCCAAACCAAAATGTGGCCCCAAACTCCACCAAGGCCTCTTTACCACTCTATAACGGACTCTTATACTATTATGTCATGGCCCTTCCCTTCATCTGATCCACGGAGGGAACATGAACACCAAAGGGGGTTGTCTATTTCTCCCCCAAGTCCATGACTAGGAGTCTAGGATTTCTACGCCTTCACAAGGCTTGGCCCTATTCATCAATGACAACTCAGGGAATTACAAAATAAGAATGCATAGGTGCAGAAGCATGGTAAAATAACATCCACAATAGAATTAAACCATATTAACACACACCCAAAATGCATCTACCAACATTTCATCATAGGCATATACAACATAATGCACAGGGATCTAGTCCTATTACTCAGCTCGATTAATCTATGCATTTTGACATAAACAAATAAACATGCATATATGTAAAATGGGAATAATTTGAACCATAGAGCACACGTATCATTTCATTGAAGTCACCAAGCAACTGGCTATGGACTGCAACGTTCCAACCCAACCATAGGTCTCTTCCCGTCATGTATTCTTTCAGCACTAAGAGACCACCCCCGAGCTGGGGTTGTGTATCCACTAAGGAGGAACTAACATGTTCACTCACATCCTTAGGCACAGTCATTCAGGTTCATCCAACACACAGCTAGCTCTGTTAAGCAAGTGGGGAGACAAGGAAGAAGTTTCCTAAGTAAATGAGATCAACAATAGAGCTACAGGCATATCCAATTGGCTTCAGACAATCGATGAACCTCCATCACCTCCACTCTCGGCCTAAGTAAGGTCCCCTTCTCTGTTACACAGTCCCTCGGGTACCCCTTCCCTCAGCGTCGATCTGGCCAGGTATGGTTGGTACTGACTGTTAAACCAAGGTTAAATGAGCCTTCACTGGCTCTACCATAAAGTCTTAACCTCCCAGTCTCTTTCCCACTACGATCCACTCTTGGATCTCCTTAGCGCTGCAATCGAAGGCTCTGTCCGCAACTCGATTCTCGGCTATCAAATCTGGGTTTCTCTATGAATTCGCTGGCATCCAACACTCACAAAATCACCCCAAGGTTTGGTTCTATGGGTTTCCCAATGGATTTCACTTCCCACACAAATTTATGAGCGATCTAAGAACTTCCCAATGTTGCCTCCTTCAGAATCATGATTTTTCCTTCTTCCTCACTCATGGGTCCCCGTAATGGATTTGAACTCCTGCCTAGATGGTCCACCATGGAATGGGCATGAGGGAAAAACGTCCTCCATGAGGTAGGGTGACTTATGGGACAAGCAAAATCGATCCCATACCCTACCTTACGGATTTTAGGGCTGCCCATATTCTATCAATCATCATGAACATATTTCTTCAACCAATTCCTTACACATAATTAAATGACATCTAGGACAGTCAAAGTTGGGTTCTCAAGGTGACATTTGGCAGCCTATGGTTCAATCCCACAAGCCCCTCACCTATCCCTAGTGGATACACACAGCCCCCTCATTTAGTTGCATCCATAGCCAGCCCCTTGGTATTTTTATTCGCATTATAATCATCTACATGTTTTTACAATTTCCACATGGCTTACTAGCACATGGATAGCACAACATAAAATACCAGCTCTTCAGGGCTGAGCATTCACTAGAAAGGCCTTGGCCTTCAAATCCACGCTAGGAATCATACATCACATATATACAATATTTACGTTAAAATCCAATATATCCTAATGGTCAAAATGGGGGTATTCAAGTTCCCTCCCCCTTAGAATAACACCGTCCTCGATGTTCCAATACTTAGGAATACATACACATTGTTTACACATCAAAATTCACAAAATGTGGCAGGTTTGTCCTGCATTTCATATTTTACTTTGAGTTTTTAGGACCAAGTCCTTTGGCTTCTACAATCTGCTCCTGTTGGCTTTGACCTTCTAGGTCCACATGTGGGCATTGCTCCAAAACAATCCCTTCCTTTTACTTTACCTTCCAGTTGATCCATAAGTCTAGAAACTTTACAGCTGTAATCTTCCTTGCTATCCTTTTTTGAGCAATTACGGAGGCAATGATTTCCTCCACATTCCCAACATTTCAGTGGCTTGTTTTTCTTTACCTGCCCAATTTCCTTTGAGTCTTCCAACCTTGAGTATTTATTAATGGGTTGATTGGATGAATTCCTATTCATTGATGTTAGGAACCCATGTTAACCCTTCTCTTTACTTTGTTAGTATATTTTTGTTGGACGCATATGCTTTGTAAGTCGTCCCGTTAGTATATTATGTTATCCCACATTGCTAGTATATTGTTTTTGGATGCATATGCTTTGTAATTACTCCCATGAGTATATTGTGTTATCTCACATTCATGGGGAGTATTAGTTGTTAGCTTAGACATAGTATATAAATATGTGTTCCGGCCAGTGAAGCCATCCACGAGTTATTTTGTATTGAGCTGTGTCGACGCTTTCTCAAAGGAGGTTTCGCCCTCGAAGTGGCCTGCAATGAATAAATATGTTCTTTGTTCTACTATATTGTGCATGTTCATCATTTATTTGTTGCAGGTTCATCACATCTGGTATCAGAGCACTTTCTTGGGCTCATTGGATGGAATTTCTGCCAATTTTGTTTTTCGTCTCTATTTGTTCCTATCAATTGCAGGTTCGGATACGGGAATAATCCCTATCCTCTTAACTGTGGTAAATACTTGGGAATAATCCCTAAAACTCATTGTGAGGAGTACCATAGGAACCTCGAAGTAGCTATCCCATTGAGAGGACTGCCCAGTGAAAAGGGAAACAACCCCTACCTGATTGACTAGTTCCCACCCATGAGGTAAACCAAGAGTTGTCCTTTTGTGGAAAAGCAGTTATCAGTTTTACCTGAGCCGTGGAGTGAGGGGTACTGCCCCAATATGCAAGCCATTGAAAAGCATTGGTGGCCAAGTGAATCCCCTGAACCATTAGGAAGCCGAGCATACCTGGGGTCCATATCTATTTCCAGCTGATAAATCACAGATTACATCAGTCCCGAGTCATTTCAGATCCATTTCGAAAGTCGTTTTAGATCCATTCTGACCCATTTCAAAGCCATTCTAAAATTTGTTTAAGATCCAGTCGTTTTAGATCCATTATGAGCCGTTTCAGATCCATTCCAAAAGTCGTTTCAGATCCATTCCAAAAAAAAAAAAAAAAAAATCTTTTTTTTTCGCAATATCTTCTTTGTTTTAACTTTGTTTCCCTTGAAACTTCACTGACACCTCTACAATCCATTTATGCATATTTCATTCTTGAGGACCCTATCCCAAATTCCACTTTCCGAAGCCCGAAATCCAACATTTGTCTATTTTTAGGGTTTTCCATAACTTCTTCGATTTTCACCCAAACGCCTTCAAATTTTTCCATAGTGTTCATTTCCTATTTCTATTTCTTTGTCCATCTCTGACAAATTTTCCCATTCTTTCACCCCGCTTTTGAAATCCTCATTTTCGGATTCCCTGTCCATTCGAAAGTGTCCAAAACCTAGTCAAACCCCAATTACCCACCAATTACCGTTCAGAGTTTTTCCCAAATCCAAATTTTCCTTTACTAAAATAGTTTCTGTTTTTGTTTTTCTACCCATTCAAAAAAAAAAAATGGTTATGGTTGTCACCCGCGCAGGAGAAAAAACCATGGAGGAGGAACTTGCAGCCGTCAAAACCAAACTCCAGATCTAGATAAAAAATTTCTTGGCATCCATCTTGAGCATTCAACCATGAACAATAAACGTGAGTTAGAGTCTTCTGCAGACAATGGGTTCTCTTTTTCCAGCAATTTTCATGGGCCGAAGCTTCATTTTCCTCACTTCAATGGTAATGATCCAACTGGATGGATATACCAAGAATAACAATATTTCAGTCTGCATAATACTTTTGATGTGAACAAAGTTCCACTTGCATCCTTTCATTTGGAATGGGAAGCCCTTCAATGGTACCATCGGTATATCAAGGCTCATGAAGAGCCAAAATAGACAGATTTTTTGCCAGCTCCTTTTGCAACGATTTGATCCTAGTGCTTTTGATTAATTTACAGGTGCACTCACTAAACTTCACCAAATTGCCATTATGAGAGAGTATCATACAAAATTTGAGAAACTAGCCAATCACACAGAAGTATTGCTTGATGAATTCTATAGGAGTTGTTTTATCAGTGGTCTAAAGGATGCAATCCAATCTGAGGTCAAAATGTTCTGTCCAAACACAATGATGGAAGCCCTGAGGTTGGCTAAGTTGGAAGAGGACAAGATCGCAGCCCAACAATGCTCCAAACCTACGCTCTAAAATGTTTTCTTTGGCCTTAGGTGGATGTGATGTGGTTTTGGGTGCTCAATGGTTATGCACACTTGGCCCCATCTTATGGGATTTGCCGAAATTTGGATGCAGTTTTCAGTCAATGGGAAAAAACACATTTACGGGCTTACAACCAGGGTCTCTCTATGAAATTTCCCACATAAGATCCAAAGAGATGATGTAAACCTCACAATGAAAGAATTTAGGAATAATAGAAGAAGAGACAAGCAATAGAACTTAGATCCAAAGAAACTCTGATTGAGGCAGAATAATTACACATGTTACTATTAACAGAATAATGAACTGATAAATATACAATGTTGAGTATGAGGATTCGAATTCACTAGGAGTAATTCGAATTGGCCTTCATGCACAGATCCATAATCAGTGGAGAGTCATCAATGCCTAACTAGGAGTCCACCTTCTCATCAGTGAAGTCATCAATGCACAAGTAATGATCAACCGGGAGTCAAACTGAGTCTAATTGAATGTGGTAGGTGTAACTGGAACATGGAAGCACTAATATAATGAAGGAGGCTCAGTGGAGGGCACCATAGGAGTTAACTGGAGTCAGAATGGTCAATCTAGTCTCACTGGAGGTCCAATAGAGTGATAAACTCAGTAAAGAGTCAGTTAAGCCTTAAATCAAGGGAATAACTGAAGATAACTCAATATAACTGAATATAACTAGACTGGTAGGTGAAGAAGGAACCCTTGTCATGCAGTGAAGCAAAGGAGGGTGCATTAGTCACTGGGAGGCCTAGAAATTATCTGAAAGAATCTCCGGGGGCTAGTTTGTTGAGGACTAGGTTCTGGGCCTGATGACCTGGAATGCATGCAAACCCTAATTGCATGCAAACCCTAATTTTTCATGCATGACTAAAAATGAAAATGACTGGAAAGCTAGTAGGACTAGGATGGAGTATAGGAATATCCTAACACCCCCCCTTAATCCATCTTGGGCCATGGTAACTAGGACCAAAGGTCACCCATACAATAAATGAAATGATAATAAAATACATAACTGTCCATAAACTGAGGAAATGGGGAAAACCTCATGGTAAAAATACCCCCCCTCAAAAAGAACAGTAAATAACTCAAAGAACCATCATGCAGAAAAGAAAGAAGCTTTCATCAGTGAAAACTTTTGCAAAAGACTTGGAAAGCTGATCCCATGTAGGAAGGTCTCCCACTATGTGGAGGATGAAGCAAGTCTTTTAGGAACTTTTTCTGTATCTGGAGCAAATGGAACATGAGTAGTCTTCCCAAAAGATGGAAGAGAGAATCCCATCATCATGCTGCATCTCTTATGGAGAGATGGATGGCATAATGCAAGGTTAGCATGCTGTTGAAGTCTAGTAGTTCTGTAAGCAAATAAATCATCAATTGTGTTCTCAGTAGCAGCAAGGACTATGTGAGAACATATTTCTCTTGAATCTGGACTAAGAATAGTTGTTGGTTCTGAATCTTCTTGAACCATGATCTCAACATCAAAATCTTGAGTTTCTTCTTCACTAGAATAGGAGTCACCGGAAGAGAAGTCACTGTGATCTTCATCAGAATCTGAAGGAATAGTTGGAGAGAAGGGCATGAAGTGTGAGAACTCATATGCCTTTGAGGCATGATTAGCAATCCCATTCGCTATAACCTTTCCAGTGGAGATTTATGTAATCTCTACTGTGTCTGGACCAAAAATTACTTGTTTTGGAGATCCTGTATGAGTCATTTGATATACTAACAACAAATTAGCTGTAAGAGAATGAACAAATAAGACATTTTTGAACTTACCATGCTCCATATGAACTGTACCCAAACCTTTGGCATAAATATGAGATTTGTCTCCCATGTGAATGGTAGGCCCATCTTGGAGATCCAAAGAGGAGAAGGATTCTTCTTGTGCCATCATGTGGTTGGAAGCTCCAGAATCTATGAGGAGAGCTTTTGTCTTTGAAAAACCAGCCATCAATGCATGACAATCATCAGATCCACTTCCAAAATCAGACATCTTTGCTTCTTTTGGAACAACAATTTGGTTTTGTTCAAGAAGCTTGGTTAGAAGATCAATCTTCTTATCCATACAGGCATGCTCAGGATGGTTTCCTCTCTTGCAGTAGGTACAATTTGGTCTCTTTTGTTTGTCATTCTTGGATCTTGAAGGTTTCTTTCCTTTACCTTTTTGTCCCCCTTTTACATTCACTCCACTTGATTCACCAGCTAAAAGAGCTAGATCTCTGGAGGTTTTGATGGCACCCATTTGAAACAGTTTGTTCTCTTCTTGAATGAGAGCTTCAATGAAGTCACTTAAGGTGGGAAACTTCCATCCAGGGATGGACATTCGAACAGAATGAAAGGTAGATACAAAGACATGAAATTGAGATCCAAGTTTGCTCAATATAGAGAGTATCAATTGCTCATCACTTTTAGTGATGCCACATTGCTTGCAATGCAAAACCAAATTCTGAAATTTGGAGAATAAATCTTGGATGCTCTCGAAATTGCTAGGTTGAAGGGCAACCAATTCATTCTCAAGAATGTAGCCTCTCAGTTCGTCTTGTTTTCCAAAAAGACTCCTCAATTTTATCCATAAATCATATGGAGAATTCAATCCATCAACATGAAACAATAGATCATCAGATATATGAAGGCATATGAATCCAAAGGCTTCATCCATTTTGTTTAGGTGCTTGACTCTCTTTTCAGCTTGATGTGGTATGGCATCTTTTTCCTGAACTATTCTAGTAAACCCTCTTGATTGCAAGAGTATTATCATCTTCCTCTTCCATTAGAAATAATTGAAAGGAGTGAGAAGTATAGAAGAAGGAGCATTCGAATTGCTCAGCTTGATTGCTTGAACAAGTGCAAATAGAAAGCTACTGAATCTGCTGCTGCAACTGCTGGAACTTCAAAATACCTACAAAAAACTCTCAAGTATGGAGGTAGAATATACTCTCAAGTCTCTGATACCATGTGAAATTTCCCACATAAGATCCAAACAGATGATGTAAACCTCACAATGAAAGAATTTAGGAATAATAGAAGAAGAGACAAGCAATAGAACTTAGATCCAAAGAAACTCTGATTGAGGCAGAATAATTACACATGTTACTATTAACAAAATAATGAACTGGTAAATATACAATGCTGAGTATGAGGATTCGAATTCACTAGGAGGAATTCGAATTGGCCTTCATGCACAGATCCATAATCAGTGGAGAGTCATCAATGCCTAACTAGGAGTCCACCTTCTCATCAGTGAAGTGATCAATGCACAAGTAATGATCAATCGGGAGTCAAACTAAGTCTAACTGAATGTGGTTGGTGTAACTGGCACATGGAAGCACTAATATAGTGAAGGAGGCTCAGTGGAGGGCGCCATAGGAGTTAACTAGAGTCAGAATGGTCAATCTAGTCTCACTGGAGGTCCAACAGAGTGATAAACTCAGTAAAGAGTCAGTTAAGCCTTAAATCAAGGAAATAATTCAAGATAACTCAATATAACTGAATATAACTGGACTGGTAGGTGAAGAAGGCGCCCTTGTCATGCAGTGAAGCAAAGGAGGGCGCATTAGTCACTGGGAGGCCTAGAAATGATTTGAAAGAAGCTATGGGGGCTACTTTGCTGAGGACTAGGTGCTGGGACTGATGACCTGGAATGCATGCAAAATGCATGCAAACCCTAATTTTGCATGCATGACTAAAATGAAAATGAATGGAAAGCTAGTAGGACTAGGATGGAGTATAAGAATATCCTAACACTCTCAGCATCATCAGTTCCCATCGCATGGAAAATCTCCTTAAGAAGAGTTTGCATGGTGTCATCGCTCAACTCCATTCCATTCAGATGCACCCCTCAGCAGTCTCCCCTAATCCTTTGGATCTACAAAAAAATTTCGATAGATATGCAGGTGTCTTTGATGAACCAGTGGGATTTCCACCTTCAAGACCAGAGGACCATCATATTCAGCTCCTTTCTAGAATCGTTCTTCCCAACATCAGGCCCTATCCTACCCATTTCACCAAAAAATAGAGATTGAGATGCTCGTTCGGGACTTACTGAAGCAAGGTATTATTCGCCCTAGTATGAGTTCCTTTTCCTCACCAATTATTCTTGTCCGCAAAAAAAATGGGTCATGGAGCCTCTACATTAACTTCCGGGCACTTAATCACCTCACAATCAAGGATAGGTTTCCAATTCCTGTTGTTGATGAGCTTCTTGATGAGCTTCATGGTGCTCAATTTTTCTCCAAGTTGGATCTTCATTCTGGGTATCATCAAATCTGGGTTCATGAGGATGATATCCCTAAAATAGTTGTCTACACACATGATGGCCACTATGAGTTTTTGGTCATGCCCTTTGGCCTCACTAATGCTCCTTCCACATTCCAGGCATTGATGAATAAAATATTCTAGCCCTACTTGCGGCAATTCATTCTGGTCTTCTTTGATGATATTCTCATCTATAGTAAAACATGGGCTGAGAATCTCCAACATCTGGATCTTGTATTGCAACTTTTCTCTGATCATCATCTCCATGCCAAATAGTCTAAATGTGTTTTTGGACAAGAGGAAGTAGAGTATCTTAGGCATATTATTTCAACACAAGGGGTTTGTTAGTTTTTTCCGAAATTTCAATCTGATCTAGGATCTTAACTGAGAGAATAACATGTACAACATATCTACATCATATCAATCATGGACACAATCATGCAAGCACACAGGAGACACAGAGTTTCACTGAGGAAAACCAAGAAGGTGAGAAACCCCGCAACTTGCTCAGAGATAGATAGAGCAATGATACAACCAAAGTACAAGAGATAGTCTTCTCGTAGCAGATGATCCTCCTCATCACAAGTGCGCCACTTTCTGAGAGAGATAGAAGTGAGTAACAAGTGATCAAATAGAGATCTCCCGATCTCTATTTATACTTGTCATGTCCTGCCCAATAAACTAATGGGGACGACTTGTCTAGCTTATCCTAATAACCCATGGTTAACTTAATATAGGCCGACCCCACACTTGGTTGTCTAATAACCCATTTACCCATATGACTCATACAGGCCCGACCCCATCAAGGTTGTCTAATAACCCATCAAGTATAAGTTACAAAACTTATAATATAAATGACGGCACTTCTATATAGAGGAATAATAACATCTCTATAGGAATACAAACACTTATCTATAGAGGAATAATAACATCTCTATAGGAATACAATACACATGGGTAAAATACATTCCGAAGTTACATATACATCAACACTCCCTCTTAACTAGGAAGGTATTTCTCAACACAGATCTGCTAGAACAAGTCTTCTTCTTTAGATAATCATCAGCGAATCATCGTCCTCGAATCATCGTCATCGTCACTGCTGCTGCTATCTCAATCAATCTCTGAATCTACTCGTCATAGGAAGCTCTATAGAGGCAGTACTTTTTCATACTGGATGTAGGCCCACCACCTGCAGGTCTTCATCATCACTAGCCATACTGTGGAATCCTCGGGACTTATTATGTGCATCAAAAAAACCTAGCAAGAGCATCCCATGACTGATTACGAGCACACTGCTCAACCTATCGGATCTCCCAGGGAGCTATTACATGTGACCAAGCATAACCTAGCAAGAGCATCTCAAGACTGATTACGTGCCTAGCACAACCTGCAAGATCTCCCAAGGAGACATTATATGCTACCAAGCAAAACCTAGCAAGAGCATCTTAGGACTGATTACATGCCCAGCACAACTTGCAAGATCTCCCAGGGAGAAATTATATGACATGGAAAAAACCTAGCAAGAGCATTTGCCAGATCTCCTAGGGAGATATTATATCCCAGTGGAAAAACCTAGCAAGAGCATCTCAGGACTGAATACGTGCCCAGCACAACCTGCAAGATCTCCCAGGGAGACATTATATGCTACCAAGCAGAACCTAGCAAGAGCATCTTGGGACTAATTATCATCCTCGAATCATCGTCATCGTCACTACTACTGCTATCTCAATCAATCTCTGAATCTACTCGTCATAGGAAGTTCTATAGAGGCAGTCCTTTTTCATACTGGATGTAGGCCCACCACCTGCAGGTCTTCATCATCACTAGCCATACTGTGGAATCCTTGGGACTTATTATGTGCATCAAAAAAACCTAGCAAGAGCATCCCATGACTGATTACGAGCACACTGCTCAACCTATCGGATCTCCCAGGGATCTATTACATGTGACCAAGCATAACCTAGCAAGAGCATCTCAGGACTGATTACGTGCCCAGCACAACCTGCAAGATCTACCAGGGAGACATTATATGTTACCAAGCAAAACCTAGCAAGACAATCTTAGGACTGATTACGTGCCCAGCACAACTTGCAATATCTCCCAGGGAGAAATTATATGCCATGGACAAAACCTAGCAAGAGCATTTGCCAGATCTCCAAGGGAGATATTATATGCCAGTGGCAAAACCTAGCAGGAGCATCTCAGGACTGATTACGTGCCCAGCACAACCTGCAAGATCTCCTAGGGAGACATTATATGCTACCAAGCAAAACCTAGCAAGAGCATCTTAGGACTGATTACGTGCCCAGCACAACTTGCAAGATCTCCAAGGGAGAAATTATATGCCATGGACAAAACCTAGCAAGAGAATTTGCCAGATCTCCTAGGGAGATATTATATGCCAGTGGAAAAACCTAGCAAGAGCATCTCAGGACTGATTACTTGCCCAGCACAACCTGCAAGATCTCCCAGGGAGACATTATATGCTACCAAGCAAAACCTAGCAAGAGCATCTTAGGACTGATTACGTGCCCAGTACTACTTGCAAGATCTCCCAGGGAGAAATTATATGCCATGGACAAAACCTAGCAAGAGAATTTGCCAGATCTCCTAGGGAGATATTATATGCCAATGGAAAAACCTAGCAGGAGCATCTGCAAATCTCCCAGGGTGCTATTATATGTCCCTCCAAGCAAAACCTTGAAAGAGCATTTGCCAGATCTCCCAGGGAGCTATTATATGCCAGCGGCAAAACCTAGCAAGAGCATCTACAAATCTCCCAGGGCACTATTATATGCTTATCTGCACAACCTGTTCCATGGCCACAGAGTATAAAGTTGATACTCACCATACATCATCTTGATGTACTCATGATCATCCTGATCATCATCACTGCATTGTCCTGATGCATGACATCTGGAGCAACATCATGAAGCTCATCATACATGATCATCCTGATCATATAATGCATCCACCTGATGCATACACAGTATCTTCCTGATACATATCATCATACATAATCTACCTGATCATACAGTGTATCCACCTAATACATATACAAATACATGATCCACCTGATCATACGTGATACATATACATGATCCACCTGATCATACAATGTATCCACCTAATACATACACAGATACATATACATGATCCAACTAATCATATCCAGCATCCAGCATGATGCATATACATACAAATGATCCAACTGATCATATCCAGCATCCAACATGATGCATATACATATGAATGATCCAACTGATCATAACAAGCATCCAAGATGATGCATACATACATATAAACTATCCAACTGATCATACAGAGCAGAAACTCGAACATCGTCCTGATGCTCATCATCCAGCGCTTACATCCACAACCATGGGAAGGGTCCTCCTCTCATCATGCTTGGAATGGCTCTATCAAACGTGTCCATCACTTCTTCCTCGAAGTGTTGTCAATCTAAAGAACACCAAGCCTCTCTTTGAAGTATTCAAACTTCACTCTGGCTAGTGGTTTCGTCAGCACATCTACAATCTGCTCATTCATCAAAACATATAGGAGCTTCACTGCTCCTCTCTACACCATAACCTTGATATAGTGATATTTGATCTCAATGTGTTTCGACCTGTCATGGAACACTGGGTTCTCAGACAGCTTCACACAACTCTGGTTATCACAGAAGATACTAGTAGGATCCAGTGGGAGATCAAATAACTCAGACAATAGCTTCCTCAGCCATACTTCCTCACAACTAGCCGAACAAGCTACAACATACTCTACCTCGGCTGTACTCAGTGATACGTAGGATTGCTTCCTGCTAAACCAATAGATCACACCTGATCCCATACTGAAGCAGAACCCAGATGTGCTCTTCCTATCTGTAGCACTGCCTGCCCAATCTGAATCAACATAACCCTGTAGGTTAAACTTTTTATTCGCAGCATACTGGAGCCCATTATCAATTATACCCTTTAGATACCTCAGAATATGCTTTACACCAACCAGGTGAACACCTATGGGATCCGTCAGGAATTGGCTCAATGTGTTCACCGTAAAGCAAATATCTGGTCTTGTGTTCGTCAGGTACATCAAGGACCCAATCATCTGAAGATACACAGTGACATCAACCGGATTAGATGAAGCATCACACAGAAGCTTCAGGTTCGATGCCATAAATGTGGCCATGTCCTTGCAGTCCCTTGTCCAAGGAGGATTCCATCTGCACTCTGCCACACCTCCATTCCTAGAAAGTAGTACATAATCTCAAAGTTCTTCATCTCAAACTCGGCAGCAAGATTCCGCTACGTGTCGGAAATCAATCTATCATCACCTGTTACAAACAGGTCATCCACATACAATAGTAGTATCATTGAATTTCCTTCCTCAACCTTGTAGTAAAGGTTGGAATCTGCTTTACTCTTGGTAAAGCCCAAACTGGATAGAAAGTTGTCTATCCTACCATACCAAGTCCTAGTAGATTGCTTCAAGCCATACAAGTCTTTCTTCAGTCTGCACACATCTGACTCCATGTCATGTGTCTCAAAACCAAGTGGCTGCTCCACATACACTTCCTCTTCGACTACACCATTCAAGAAGGTTGTCTTGAAATCCATCTGGTGTATTCTCCACTTCATCACTGCAGCCAGAGCAGGTACTGATCTTGATGGAAGTGGATCTGGCTACAGGAGCAAAAGTCTCTATGCTACCACCTGCAGCATGCTTGATCTTATACAACAGACTTCCCTTCTTGTCTGGTACCACATCCCAAACATCATTCTTCATGATCGACGGATGATGGCATTCTTCCATTACTTCATCCTAGATCCTAGGAACTTCAATATCTTCAATAGATATCTTTGTTGCTGGAACAAACGTTGTAGTCCTTCTTTTGTAGGTGATGGTATACGATATTTCCTACAAAACAAGTTAAATTGCATGATTAGAAACATCTCATAGTTTTTAGAACAAATTCTTACACGTAAGGAAATATGTCATACAGTCATGCAATTTATTTTAGCCAATGCTTAAATACAACATTCATCCATATCCTGTAACTTTCTAGATGCCTTCCAATCTCTACCAGAACATTGTTAAGAGTTTGCACTACTCCCAACATGTCAGCAAAGAGGTTTCATTCTAGATAACTAGCAATGGAATGGCATACAGTGCCATAGGCCACTTACCCAATACATGCATATTAGTAGTATGTTGTTCATTAATGCAATTATTCTAATATGTCAAAATAAACAGCCTAATTCTAGGAACATCAGTATATACATCATTGAACAATATTATTTAAACAATCAAATATGCAAGAAATGATAATTCAAATACTTATCTTTGTTTGTTTGTTGGGTTGACTCCCTCTCAGTCTTTGCTTCCTTGCAGAAACTACTGGAGTGTGCTCCCTCTTGATCTTTGCTTCCTGGATTACTTGTCCTTGAACTTATATCCATCCTCGATCACTATGCACGCTTACTAGTATCATCATTGTGTTACCATTGAGATATCACACATAATCATACATTCATTAGTATAATCTCAATACTATCAAAACACAATAATCTTAAACATGTATAGTAATGATCATTTTAAGCACAGATAATAAACATTAGTATTCAAGGTTTATATAGGACTCTTTTGGTTAGTCATATCATCAGTTAAAGTAAGAAACATAATATGCCTAAACCCATGATTACTCAAACCTATAACTTCATGAATAATCATAATCAATCATGCCAAGTATACTTATATAAGATATCCTAATACAAGGTAGGATTTTAACTTGATATAGGAAAAACATACTTGGATTAGCATGTTAGCTAGTTATGTCTAACATACCCACATGATGTCTTCTTATTCTTCAATGAATTGTGCTAGTAACCTGCATATCTCATAAGTTAACCATTATAGAACCAAGTTATACATACCTCGTATGTAGATCTTCTATGTGATCCATGATAATGAATGAATCTTTGTCTTCATGTCTCCATGGTCATATGTTCTGGAACTAGAACGTGATTTTCCTTTCTTGATGTACCTTTCATGTTAGCGGACAACATCAACCTCATACAACACCACAATGCATTAGTACAATCATAAGTGTCAAAACCCTAATCAATAAATATCTTCTATCATGCATTCATAATTTTAATAAGGTGATATGACAAGTCTAAAGTTAATCAAGATTGTACTAATCTTAATGAAGACAAACATACCATAAACTTAATCATGAACAGATCTCGAAACATACCTCGATAAGTCATACCTGTTGAGATTGCTTGGAATCTTCCTATGTAAGGCCTTATCCTTATCTCCCTCTGAAGCTGGAACTTCTTCACTTATGCAGGTGACCAATCCATTTTCTTCTAGGATTAACCCAATCCACTTGATTTGTAGAAACTGGATATGGAGTTGGATTAGGGTTTGTCAAGGAAACCCTAAAAAATTCAAACTTTGAATTTCAAACTTTGAATTTCAAACTTCTGAAAGGATAGAGAGATGCGCCTTGATGAGCTAATCAACCTGGTATACTCAGAATTTGAAAACTGCAAAGTTTCACCCCTCAAAATTGCCTTTGAAACTTCCAGATCTTCTATGTAGGATCCCGAACTAGGGTTTGATAAAGACCACCCTTCTTCCCAACCAAAAGGTTCGATCCAAATCTCTAAACTTCTATTTTTTTGAGGAGCTTCTAGCCGTGGTCACAGACTTAAAAAATTCCAACTTTTGTAGAAGCCCTAATTTTCTACTTTTCCGATCAAAGTCCCGAACTAGGGTTTGATCAAACCCGGCCTTCTTCCCAACCAAAAAATTTGATCTTGGTCTCTAAATTTCAATTTTGATGAGTAGCATTCAGCTGTGGTCTTTGATTACAAAAATTCCAACTTTCTCTGAAACCCTAATTCCCGGACCCATGAGTGAAGGTGCTCAAAATCCAATTCTATTTTGATAGAAATATGCACCTGATTGTTTCTGGTGTAACTCCGAAACTAAAAATCCACAGGGCTTGAAAATTCTACCTATGGTATCCCGACTTGTCATATTTCCAACCCCACAGGTCTGTCCTCAATTGGATTCTGTGAGAGAGAGTTATTCCAAGTGTCGCAACGTGACCTGTTTATGGGACAAAACAGGAGAGCGAACTTGTACGTAGTGCCACGTGTCACTGGTTAACTTTCGGCCTTTGAACCTTTGGCTTGTGAAAGTATAGTCTGTTCCCTACCTTCCACTTTTGACGAAATTTCATTTGGAGCTTCCTAGCCCAAGTTATGACCTTTTTTCTTAGGTCACCTGTTTATGACTTAGATCTGGAAGAGGCAGAAACCCTAGATTGTACAGACCATAAAACACAAAGTACAACGAATTAGACATTGTGCTTCGGCCACAAGGTACATGGGGATCTTATATTCGACCTGTAAGAGTTTCATATCTTGAAACCTCGCCATAATGGATTTATAGTGAAAGTGCTAAGATGACTGGTTTCTGCTATATCAGGCCCTAACATCGCAAGTGCAACAAGTGCCATACCATGCCTTCTTTTAGGCTAGCTCTGATGGCATGTTAGTTTTTTCAGAAATTTCAATCTGATCTAGGATCTTAACTGAGAGAAAAACATGTACAGCATATCAATCATGGACACAATAATTCAAGCACACAAGAGACATAGAGTTTCACCGGGGAAAACCAAGAAGGTGAAAAACCCCACAACTTCCTCAGAGATAGATAGAGCAATGATACAACCAAAGTACAAGAGATAGCCTTCTCCTAGTAGATGATCCTCCTACTCACAAGTGCACCACTTTTTGAGAGAGATAGAACTGAGCAATGAGTGATCAAATAGAGATCTCTCGATCTCTATTTATACTTGTCTTGTCCTGCCCAATAAACTAATGGGGCCGACTTGTCTAGCTTAGCCTAATAACCCATGGTTAACTTAATCCGATCCGACCCCACACTTGGTGGTCTAATAACCCATTTACCCACATGACTCATATAGGGCTGACCCATCATGGTGGTCTAATAACCCATCAAGTATAAGTTACGACACTTATAATATAAATGACGACACTTCTGTATAGAGGAATAATAACATCTCTATATGAATACAAACGCTTCCGTATAGAGGAATAATAACATCTCTATAGGAATACAATACACATGGGTAAAATACATTCTGAAGTTACATATACATCAACAAATAAGTTCACATCGCATGGAAAATCTCCTTAAGAAGAGTTCACATGGTGTCATCACTCAACTCCATTCTATTCAGATGCACCCCTCAGCAGTCTCCAGTAATCCTTTGGATCTACAACAAATTTTGGATAGATATGCAAGTGTCTTTAATGAACCAGTGGGATTTCCACCTTCAAGACCAGAGGACCATCATATTCAGCTCCTTCCTAGAATCATTCCTCCCAACATTAGGCCTTATCCTACCCATTTCACCAAAAAACAGAGATTGAGATGTTCGTTCTGGACTTACTGAAGCAAGGTATTATTCACCCTAGTACAAGTTCCTTTTCCTCACCAGTTCTTCTTGTCCGCAAAAAACGGTGGGTCATGGAGCCTCTACATTAACTTCCGAGCACTTAATCACCTCACAATCAAGGATAGGTTTCCAATTCCTTTTGTTGATGAGCTTCTTGATGAGCTTCATGGTGCTCAATTTTTCTGTAAGTTGGATCTTCATTCTGGGTATCATCAAATCCGGGTTCATGAGGATGATATCCCTAAAACAGTTGTCCGCACACATGATGGCCACTATGAGTTTTTGGTCATTCCCTTTGGCCTCACTAATGCTCCTTCCACATTCCAGGCATTGATGAATAAAATATTCCGGCCCTACTTGCGAAAATTCATTCGGGTCTTCTTTGATGATATCCTCATCTATAGTAAAACATGGGCTGAGAATCTCCAACATCTGGATCTTGTACTGCAACTTTTCTATGATCATCATCTCCATGCCAAATAGTCTAAATGTGTTTTTGGACAGGAGGAAGTAGAGTATCTTGGGAATCTTATTTCAGCACAAGGGGTTATCATGGATCCTGCCAAAATAGATGCCATGAAAAATTGGCCGCATCCTCAGACACTTAAGAGCCTTCGTGGTTTTTTGGGACTGACTAGATACTACCGCAAGTTTTTCAAGGATTATGGGAAGATTGCAGCTCCATTAACTGCTCTATTGAAAAATTATGCTTTTATGTCGACACAGACTACTGATTGTGCATTTGAAAAACTAAAACAAGCTATGTGTACTACCCCTGTTCTAGCTATGCTTGATTTTTCCAAGCCCTTAACTATTGAGAGTGATGCTTGCGACAAATGTCTTGGTGTTTTTCTACTTCAAGATAAACATTCCATTGCGTTCACCAGCAAATCCCTTTCCGGTAAGAATTTAGCTGCCTCTACATATGAGAAGGAAATGATGGCTATTTGTCATACAGTACAGAAATGGAAACCATACTTATTAGGGAATCATTTATGCATCAATATTGATCACCAGAGTATGAAATATTTCCTAGAACAATAGGTCTCCTCCCCAGCACAACAGAAATGGGTTAGCAAACTCATGGGTTATGATTATGAGATCACTTACAAGAAGGATAAGGGAAATCTTGTGACGGATGCTCTCTCTTGCACATTTGATGACCAAATTTCTCTTTCATCTATTTCTATGCATGTTCCAAATTGGTTGCAATCTATTCAACATGGCTATGTTAATGAATCATCATTATATCAAATCATCCAATGGTTGGCCAATAACCATTTTGTTGTTCCGCATTACTCTTGTGATGGTGCTTCCCTTAGATACAAGGGTCGTCTGGTGCTTCCCTATACAATAGATATTCAACTGGTTGTCTTCTATGAACTCCATGCTTCCCCATTGACGGTGCACTATGGGTTCCTCAAAGCTTATGAGCGGGCACGATGTAACTTCTTTTGGAAGGGCATGAAAAAGACAATTCGACAAATGGTGGCCAAATGTGATACCTTCTAGCGCAACAAGGGTGAAACGACACTCCTTCCGAGATTGCTCGAACCCTTTCCCATCCCTACTTGGATTTGGATAGATATTTCTATGGATTTCATTGAAGGGATCCCTAAATTGTGAAGGAAGACAGTGATTTTGGTTGTGGTTGATCTCCTCTCCAAATATGGTCACTTTTGTGCCCTCATCCATCCCTATACCGCCTCCTCAGTCGCATAAATTTTCATGGACCAGATCTTCCATCTTCATGGAATCCCTTCTTCCATTGTGTTAGATCGTGATGCAACTTTCACCATTCATTTTTGGATAGAACTATTTCACCACACTGACACTAAACTGAAGATGAGTTCATGGTATCACCCGCAAACCGATGGTCAGACTGAAATTATCAATAAATGTTTGGAAACTTATTTTCGTTGCTTCACCTATGAACAACAACATCAGTGGGAAAAGTGAGTCCCTCTTGTTGAATGGTGGTACAATACCTCCCACCACACTGCATCTAAAATGACTCCATATGAAACATTCTATGGTCAAGCACTGCCAGTGATTCTTCCATACACGCCCAATAGTTCATCAGTTCAGGAAGTGGACATGGTTATTCGCAACTGCGTTCAGATCCTTCTCATTTTGCAGGACAATTCTCACATGGAAAGAAATCGAATGAAACAACAAGCTGATTAGCACCATTCTGAGCGCACTTTTCAAGCAAGTGATATGGTTTTTCTTCACCTACATCCTTACAAGAAATCCTCGTTGAAACTCAAAGGGCGTCATAAGCTCACTCCAAATTTCTATGGGCCATATAAGGTTCTTCATAATATTGGGTCTGTTGCTTATAATTTGGAACTTCCTCCTTCTTCCCGCATTCATCCAGTATTTCATGTCTCTTGTTTAAAGAAAGTTCTTGGCACCAACATCAGAGGACAAACTATTTTACCAGAACTGGATAATGAATGATCCATCCTTTTGGAGCCGGAGGCCATCCTCAATAGGCGCACTGGTCAGCTTTGCTCTCGATCTATCACAGAGGTATTAATTCAGTGGCACAAAATGCAACTAGAGGATGCTGCATGGGAACCACTCCTGCATACTCAGAAACAATTTCCACATCTAAAGCTTTGAGGACAAAGATTTTTCTAAGGGGGAGGGGATGTTAGGAACTTGTGTTAACCCTTCTCTTTACTTTGTTTGTATATTTTTGTTGGATGCATATCCTTTGTAAGTCATCCCGTTAGTATATTGTGTTATCCCACATTAATAATATATTGTTGTTGGAAGCATATGATTTGTAAGTAATCCCGTGAGTATATTGTGTTATCCCACATTCATGGGGAGTATTAGTTGTTTACATTAGACTTAGTATATAAATACATGTTGAGGCCAGTGAAGCCATCCATGAGTTATTTTGTATTTAGCTCGCTCAAAGGAGGTTTCCTCCTCGAAGTGTCCTGCGATCAATAAATATCTTCTGTGTTCTTCTATATTATGCATTTTCATCATTTATTTGCTGCAGGTTCATCACAATTGACCCACTGTCCTTTCCACTGCTGATAGCTTCCATAATTCCTTTTAACCCATTTTGGAGAAAAATAGAGTCCTGCAAAACCTTTTGGTTCATCTCATTCTGCTGCTTTTGTAGCTTGACCACTTCCTCAAGATTTTCTTCGGTCTTGGCAATTGTTTCAAGAATATTTTCAGGAAAACCAAATATATTTTGGTCTGCTTCCCTGGTAAATGTGCACAGTTTCCCACACTTTGCTTACTAGCAACACTTGCCTTGTAATAGTTGCAACCAATTGGTTTAATTTTAACCTATGAGATTCATCATTGCAAATCTTGTTATCCCAATAATAACATAAGCATTCAGATCATTCAATTACTTGTCCAATTGACATGGAATTTCATGCTTGTCCAACATACAATGAACTCGTTCATGTTCATCCTTTCATAGGGAATTAACTAATTCATCATTCACAATGTATTTCAAGCAATATAAACACAATCAACTTTCAGCCATAACATGCATTCAAGAATTTTCTATCTCTAAAATGCATCAATCAAAAAGGAAAGAAAAGAGTAAGAGTTTCCCCCTCTTAATATTGTTCCAATCTGGATCCCCACCACAACTGTGGTTCCATTCTCCTTGGTCTCTTTCCCTTCAAATATGAATGCTTGACTCACCTTTTCCTTGTTTTGGAGAATCATGGTGATGACACTTGGTGTCTAATGTTTGTCCAAGGCTTCTCAACCAAGGAACCCCTCCCCATGGTTTCCTACAGAACCTTTGCTTGCTAGGACCCACACAAGTCCACTAGAACCACTTCCCATTGCTACTCATACTAAGCTTGCTAGGACAGCCACATGTACACATGCACCCTTAGGATTCCCTCAAGGTCCTTGCATCCAACAATACCTACACTCAAACATTGAGTCAATTCACATGTCAAGTTCATTTTCATAGGATTCATTTCTAGACAAGAGTTTAAAAATCATATCCAAATCATATACACACGTATATTCACATTAAATAAGCAAGAAGATGCAAGATAAACCAAATACTTATCTGTATTGGACATCTTCACGTTATTCCATAGGTTCCTTCTTTTCTTTACAAGCCTTGGGTCACCCGTGGATATGGTAATGAATGTTTTTCTAGCACGCAAGCTAATCCACAACATTCAAATAGCCAATGCCAAGCTAGTATGCCAAATGGGTTTATCAGGCATTCAACGAATGTTTGGCCAGCACTCATGATGCTCCACAACATTCAAATAACTAATTCCAATCCAGTACGTCGACTAGGTTTATCAAGCATTCATTAACTAGTATGCTAAGCCAGCTCCCTGATTGGTTTGATCAAGCATACAACAACCATCCACACACATAGGGATGGTACCCCTTCTTCACTCTACTTCTTAGTATGCAGCACCAAATGGCATGATATAAAATTGTAACATATTTCATAAAAATTCACTATCTAATATTGAAACACTAGGAATGCGTCCATTCCCTTAGGGTGTAGTCAATGTTGACAACCATAAAAAAAAATAGCACCCGAAAGGTGTGCACCCCTTTCCGATGTCATCCATGTAGACCATAGTCACACTCAAGCATTCTGAAATAAAAACATGCTCTGTATATTAATTAGACATGCATATTCTCAGCAAGGGTTACAAAATACTTATCGGTTTGCAGATGTATTGTCTCTTCCTTTCACAGGGAATGGGGCTTCCTTCTCTGATTTAACAGTCCCTCGATATTGTTACCCCAATCCCTTTCTCGTTTCATAAACACCATATGCCCTATTGGCATAATTTTGCCATCTCACCGGCATTGCATACAAGCATGCAGTTGACGTGAGATATTATCATAATAAATTCAATTAGAATTTCTCAAATATGTTCATATGGAAACTGGATTTCCAAAACATGAGGCCCTCCTCATGATGTTTAGCTCTTGCAGTCCATAACACATGGTCTCCCTACAATGTGTCCTCCTGGCACAATTTACAACAGTCGACCAATCAATGGCATTAATAATCAAATTCAAATATGAATTTACAATTTTGTCTCCTACAGAAATTTGATTTATCTAACCATGAGAACATCCTCATATTGTTTGGCTTCTTGTAAGTTGTAGAACTCGGTGCATTATGGTTTTACACTCGCTACCATAAAATGAACATCCACCTACAATACATCCTCTTGAGACCATTCTAGAGAATCCAAACAATCATTATTAATTATTAGCAAAATCTCAAATATGAAATTTACAATTTGATACCGATCTGTTCTGTATATAAATTAAATTTCACAACCATGAGACCCTTCTCATAATTTTTGGCTTTTGTACATGGCAGATTCTAGTCTTTATTATGGACTTACCCACATTGCCATACCCAAGACATTTCTACTTGTAATCTGAAATTTCAATCAGCCAAGCACTTGGTGAGTATCCATGCATATAATATTTTCATTGTTACAATAGTCACTGAAGTGATATCAGAATTATAATACTCAATAATTCAAACATTATCAGTTGTTATTGTCTGAAAGACAATGACATACCTCTACTTTATGTGCATCATTATCACAATAAAATTGCAAGATACCATCACATTATCTATGTAATTTAAATAAAATTTCCATTCTCATGATTACACAACCATATTATTTTATGCAACTATGTCCCCCCAACAGACCATTCTGGTATCCCACCAAACATGAATACCTTCTTCGTGCAATCATTTTTCCTGCATCCCTGGTAGCTCATGAAATGATCTCAGAATGATAATAATTCATCATTTCATCTATTATCTAATTTCACTGAAACATATATACCACAACCATGCATTCACACAATGCATCTCAGCATGTGCACCCACACGTATGCATGCATATTCACAACATTTACATAATCCTTTAGTGTACATTTACTTAATGTACCCAATGCACTACAGCATTGATCTAAACATTCTTCTTCCTATAGAAGTTTCTTACCATGGTAAGTTGGACATCCTAGCCAATGCTTCAACACCATACCCAACCATCTCCCTAATCACTTGGTTAACTTATTTGGGTGCCTTCCTTCTCCACCTAAACAACACATCGGGAGCTTTTCTCACTCCTTGGTTGTTGACAAGGAGGTTTCATCCCAAATTAACACCAATAGGGAGTTCATGTGATACTTTTGTAGCACCATAGAATTACCATTCCAACCACAGTATGTCCTTAACCATGACTATCTCATATGGCATGAACTACCACAACAGGACCATAAGTCCTCACTTGCTTTGGTTATTAAACTCATAACCAACATACTCAAATGGCATGACATATTTTCATATGAATATATTTACAATTCAAAACAGCTAGATGGTATAAGGATCCCTTCCCTTACTACCACATACCCCACCATACCATGGCGGTATGGCATTCACATAAATGCATTCAACCCTACATGCATACCATTTTATAATGATTAAAAATATGCTTGAAGGGATTATTACCCAATCCCCCTTTGTACTTATGCAATCAACATAAATAAACCATTACCTGCATGGATTCCATTAGCATCTTTGATGTTACCTGATCAGTTGGTCTCCTGCAAAGGATTACACCATCCTTCCACCAACCTCATGGTCACAGATTTGTTGCACCAACCTTTCTTGATAAGGTTCCTGGTCACATGCAACAACATCATCAACATCTTTATCCATGCTTCTATTGTCCATGGTCCTACAACCAATACCAACACCAGTAGTGATTATCAACCATAATAATTATCTTAAGCGGCTCATTGCATATGTAAAACTTAATTATTTTTACCAACATGCAACATCATATTTATGCACAAACATCTTCACATGCATTGTGCAATATTTATTAATATTCCAACTAGTGCATATTCACTTCATCCATCTAATCTACTACATTTTCAACATTCCTTTGCCAAAAAAATTTGTATGTAAAGCTCATAAAATATAAATACATAAGCAAGAGAGGGGTTAAGGAATTCTCCCTTTCCAATCCCTCATCATAGCATGGAATTCCTCTTCCGCATCATAGTTGATCCAATTTCATGGCCTCTCTACCAAGCACACAAGGAATCATTAGCTATGATTTTCTCACCAAGTAGCAATTCAATACATATACTTATGTATAACATTCCTACTTTCTACTTTCCCAACATACAACTCTTATGCTATAAACAGAAATAGTTTAAGGTGAGAAATTTCCCTTTTTATCAAAATTGCCCCCGCATATCATTCTCCAATTTTAAGTTGCAACCATCTTGTCATCCTTATGTAGCTTTCCTTGATCACCGCAATAGCTCACATTGCACTAGGTTGACATGCCTTGCTGTTCACATTGCTTTCAGAAATTATGGTCAAGTTTAAATTGGCCTTTCTTGGACTTCACTACATATATGAGCACTTCAATTGTTCAATATTGATGCCAGGTAAAGGGCAGATGTATAGTTGGATGTGAATCGGCCTTTCGGTGTTGATTAGATAGTCCCTATTGGTTGTCCGGTGTCACTCACTCAAGGTGGATTCCAAAGGTATCAATCCTTTTTCCAGCGGAATTTCACGAACCAACCTTCCACTAACTCTCGTGCACTTCACCCAACAAAATTCTACGCGGTCGTCGATCCTTCTAGGTCTCTATTCGTTCCGTAGCTCTAAAAATCCCGTAATCTCTTGATTTGTACCAAGCAGTCCCAGTGCTGCAACATTGGGCTTTGATACCATCAGTAACATCCTTGGCCCCCTTGGTTCCCTTTAGAGGCGATGGGGGAGCTCCTTAGAAAAAACCTGCTAATGTTTTTTTTAAACACTGCACTTTTACACAGCTGCAACAACTTCATTCCACAATCCGCAAGTCGGAAGTCAGAAGTCGAAACTCTATCTTCACAGCCTCCAGAATTACACCTTCGACTTCCATAATCCATAATACACAATGCGGGAGTCAGAAGTCAGAACACCGAATACACAAATTCACCGAATAACGCATCCGACTTCCGCAATCTGCAATCCGCGGTGCGGGAGTTGGAAATCGGAACACTGATTTCTCTTCTTGGAAGAAATTACCCCTCTAACTTCCGTAATCGGCAATATGCCTTGCGGGATTCAGAGATTAAGAACACTAATGCACAACTCCGAAGAAATCACCTCTCTGACTTCCGCAATCCGCAATCCTTGATGCAGGAGTCGGAAGTCGGAACCCCAAATTCACACCTCTAGGAGAATTACTCCTCCGACTTCCACAATCCACAATACGCCTTGTGGGAGTCAGAAGTCAGAACTCCAAATTCACAACGTCGGGAAAATTACTCCTCTGAATTCCGCAATCTATAATCTACTTTGTGGGAGTCAGAATATGGAACTCTAAATTCACAACCCCGGGAGAATTACTCCTCCGACTTCTGCAATCCGCAATCCGGGTTCGAAAAGTTGGAAGTTGGCCATACAACCCTGTTACTGTCAACTTCTCAGGCTGATAACTTCCTCATCCTAAGTCCATTTTTGGCAAACTTGGTATCGTTGGAAATATCTCGATGAGCTCTGTGCAACTGCATGATCCTCATCCACACCTGAGGACTCTAATCCTGTTATTCTTCCAAACCAAAATGTGTCCCCAAACTTCATCAAGGCCTCTTTACCACTCTGTAAGGATATCTTATACTACTCTGTCATGTCCCTTCCCTTCATTTGATCCACCGAGGGAACATGAACACCACAGGGGTGTTTCTATTTCTCCCCCAATTCCATGACTAGCAATCTGGGCTTTCTAGGCCTTCATAAGACTTAGCCCTATTCATCAATGACAACTCATGGCATTACAAAATAAGAATGCAGAGGTGTAGAAGCATGGTAAAATAACATACACAATAGAATTAAACCATATTAACACACCCCCAGAATGCATCTACTAGCATTTCATCATAGGCATATACAACATAATGCACAAGCATTCAGTCCTATTACTCAGCTAAAACAATCTATGCATTCTAGCATAAACAAACAAACATGCATATATGTAAAATTGGAATAATTTGAACCACAGAGAACACTTATCGTTTCATTGAAGTCACCAAGCAACTGGCTATGGACTGCAACGTTCCAACTCAACCATAGGTCTCTTCCCATCCTATATTCTTTCAACACTCAGATACCACCCCCGAGCTAGGGTTGTGTATCCACTAAGGAGGAACTAACAGGATCACACATAGCCTTCGACACAGTCATTCAGGATCATCCAACACACAGTTGGCTCTGTCAAGCAAGTGGAGAGATAGGGAATAATTTTCCTAAGTCAATGAGCTCAACCACAGAGGTACATGCATATCCAATTGGATTCATACAGTCCAGGCACCCCCATCACCTCCACTCTCAGCCTAAGTAAGGTCCCCTTTTCTGTTACACAGTCCCTAGGGCACCCATTCCCTCAGCGTTGACCAAGGAAGGTACGGTTGGTCTCAATTGTTAAACCAAGGTTAAATGAGCCTTCATTGAATCTACCATGAAGTTTGAACCTCCCAATCTCTTTCCTACTGTGATCCACTCTTGGATATCCTCAGCGTTGCGGCTGAAGGCTATGTCCGTAACTGGATTCTTGACTATCAAATCTGGGTTTCTTTATGAATTCCTGGGAATCCAACACTCTCAAAATATCCCCAAGGTTTGGGTCTATGGTTTTCCCAATGGATTTCACTTCCCACGCAGATTTATCGGCGATCTAGGCACTTCCCAACACGACGTCCTTTAGAATCACAATTTTTCCCTCTTCCTCACTCTTGGGTCCCCGTAATAGATCCGAACTCCTTCCTAGATGGCCCAACATGGAATGGGGATGAGGGTAAAACGTCCTCCATGAGGTAGGGTGACTTATGGGACAAGCAAAACCGAGTCCATACCCTGCCTTACAGATTTTAGGGCTCCCCATATTCCATCAATCCTCATGCACAAATTTCTTCAACCACTTGCTTACACATAAATAAATGACAGCTAAGACAGTCAAAGGTGGGCTCTCAAGGTGACATTTGGAATCCTAGGGTTCAATCCCACAACCCCCTCACCTCTCCCTAGTGGATACACATAGCACCCTCATTTAGTTGCATCCATATCCAGCCCCTTGGTATTTTTATTTGCATTATAATTATCTAACCGTTTTTACAATTTCCCCATGCCTTACTAGCACATGGATAGCACAACATAAAATACCATTCCTTCAAGGTTGAGCATTCACTAGCAGGGCCTTGGCCTTGAGCTCCACGCTAGGAATCATAAATCACATATATACAATATTTAAATTAAAATCCAATATATCCTAAGGGTCAAAAAGGGGGTATTACATTTACTCTACAAACCTGAACCAAGGTCATAAACCTAGTTTGTGTGTTTGTTATAAAATGAAGTTTGAATGATTTTAATTAAGAGTTTTTTTTTGTCTTCATTGTTTAATCTCAAAGGTATGACGTGAATCACTTTGGTTTATGATGTTTTTGAATCAAAACCGTCGAACCAATCAATGCAATTTGTTAAACATTAATAAAGGTATTTCCTTTCAATGAATAATATCTCAAAGAGTTTCTTTTTCACTTAGTTCATTCAAGCACACACAAAAAAACATGCAATTTACTCGATGCACACTAAGCTTTCCATAATTGATAAAGGAAAGTTTTTCAAAATTTGTAATCACTACAATTTTCTAAGCTTCCTATAAATGCAAAAACAATCACATAGCAAGGTACTACATGATAAAATATTCATAAAAAGTCCTTTAGAATGAAAAAAATCTTGTGAATATATTTCCCAAATGCAATCAAGAGCCTTTAACACTTTAAGGGCAAGTAGTTTATTTTCTCAAAGATATAACTCATGCATGCAATAAAAAAATACATTTTTGCCAAAACACCCTAAGCAACCTAATATTTCAAGGAATCCAACATGAGAGAAGTGAAATGTTTCCTTTTATATACTTCTAAGTGCTATGTCTAAGTGCAAGTCAAATGGGTGAAGGAAAAAACTAAAAAAAGTCTAAAAAGCAAGCGCAAAATATCACCTTTTGGCTCCTGGGTCACTACTGTTGGCCCAAAAAGGGAAACCAAGTGGGTTGCTCACTACTTTAGGGATGAAAGGCATGACTTGTCACTCATGTTGGATAGAGAGGCATGACCAAATGGTCCAAGAGGGAAAAAATCGACTCAAATGCTGAGCAAAACTTCTCAAATTTGTCTCAAACTTTCTCAAATTGATTGCAGAGGCAGGACCAGCTATAATAATTCTTCTAAATATTAAATAATCAAGTGAAATTGCATAATATAAATAAAAACTTCTAAGAACTTCTTCCCTAGTAGAGTCACCAATTCTATTGTACAGGAAATCGATGTAGTGCTAGAATGAAAAGTGCTCTTTCTCTTGGGAGTAGGTTAGGATTATCAAGAGAGGTACAAATAACAACTATCACAACATTTCCCTATATTCAACATGCATAATCATAAAAAATAATTTTATAGAATGAAAGTGAATGCACATTTTAATCAAAGTTCGTCGAATGGCCTTATCGAGTGTGGCTTGAATTCCAATTTCCTGCTCTAAGTGTTATATACACACATGTACACAAACATATGACAAACCTTACTCATTCTTATGAAAAATAATTAATTAACAATGCATTGATGAAACTAAGTTTTTCATTGCTTAATAAAAACTCATATCACATGGATCGTTGGCGGAAGAGAGACTTGATTTGTATTAAATATGGAGGAACTAGTATTTACAATATTTTTTATCGTTTCTTGCAATATTCTTCTCTTCTATAATCTGGGTTCCCTCCATTTCCCTTATCCTCAATCACTAAATCTCTAAACAATGGAGGCGCTTCACTCCATCTTTCTTTAATATTACATTGTTCAATTTTTCAATATATCAAGCTTTTGGATCTTCACCCTGTCAGTCTCTTTTATTGTGCCGAGAGGCGCTCTAGCCCAATATGAGGGAGATCTTGTGAGTCGAGTGTTTGTCGAGTTTGTCGAATGTTTGTCAAGTAACAAAATAATACAAAGTAAATAAAAAAAAGAATAATACAAAGTAAAAAGTAAATATGAGACTTAAGCTAGAGACTTTAGAGCTTAGGATTATGTGGTAAATATTATGTCAGCCATAAACAAAAAAGAATAATACAAAGTAAAAAGTCAATATGAGACTTAAACTAGAGACTTTACTTTTTACTTTTAATACATTAATACAAAGTAAAAAGTATATGTGAGACTTTAAAGTAACAAAATAATACAAAGTAAAAAGTAATAAATATTATGTCGGCCATAAACAAAAAAAAATAATACAAAGTAAAAAGTAAATATTAGACTTAAACTAGAGACTTTAGAGCTTAGGATTAGGTGGCTCAGGTATTGCACTCAATGAGCTATTCAAGGAGAGGTTTGCACCTCCGGAGATTTGATCCGTCTCAGTGCTTCATAGAGCCTAGGATTTGCATCTTAGTTAATATAATGTTGGAATGAGTTTAAAAAAGAATCATTTTTATTATTTATAAATATTTTCTACATGCACATATTTAAATGAATTTATTAATTTACTAAAATATATTAATTTAATTAAATTAAATATAATAAAAAATACAACATATTTATTTAATTACATATATAGGTGTTTAGATATTATCTAAGATTTTGGGCTTCCTTGAGTGGATCAAGAGGAATAACCAGAGTGTAACAAGTGTATAGTGGGGATTCATTTCATGGTCGTTGTATTGTGTTATGCTCAAATGCATCTTGATTAAGATTTAAATAAGCTTTAGTTAAGGGGTGGTTAAGAAAATGGTATGTTTATTAAATCGTATCTGTTTTATGTTTTTATTAATTAGTTTAATGTTTATGTTAGTTTAATGTTTATATTAATTAATTTAATGTTTAGTCTTTATTTAACAACCAACCATATCCACAAAACTAAGTGGTTCCCCGACCACTTTACTTATGACTGTGCTAATTTAATTTTAATAAGATTTGTTTGAAAAAACAGTAACCCTCTGGTTGTCAAACTGGTATGGTAAAATTAAATTTATATAAAAATTAATTAATTTTTTATTTATAATGGATAAGATTTTTTTAAATTCTATGGTATATATTTCTTCTCCATCCATAATAATGAATATTTCCACTTTTTCCAAGACACATGATAATGCGCGCACATGCAAAGCCCATAAGGGAACCCTGGTATGCAGGCTTTATATTCCGCAGCATTCAGAACGTACGCTTAAAGGCTATATACTATAACCCATTTCGAATAGGTTTATACTAAAATCTCAGAGAGTACCTATACCTGAAATTCTCCGAGCTTTTCTTGGTCTACAATGTTATAGTACTGGCTGACTGTTTATTAGAATAACTAAATATCTCTTTGGTGGATTCAATGATTAGAGTTTAGATGCGATGCCGTGGTGATCGCCGATGATGATGAGAGAATTGAATTTTTAGGGTTTTCAAAAGCTCGATGATGCTCTGGTCAATTCGCCTCTCAGCCAACAAAAGCCAATGAAATCATTCTGTGTTATATATATTTGGATTGAGCTAAAGTTTATAGGATTTGTATTTTAGATGGTTTTAATCAGTTTAGAGGATTTGCATTTTAGATGGCAGGCCAGTTGAAATTAAAATTTTGATTGTAAAAATGGAATCAACACTCTCCATTACCTCTAAAATTTCTATTATGCAATTCCAACAACTGAAAATTTACATTTTCTAAATTTTAATAAACAAATATAAATTATATTTCAGTTGCCATTAATTACATTCACCAGAATTCTTTCTTCTTCGAAGGAATCCCACTTGCCGTCATACCCAGACGAGAATATAAAATGTGTGTGGCCATTAATTTGCTCCTCGCTATGACTGCCAGCAGCTCCCAGGAAACAGTGGATTTTGCCGACAGGGAGAATCCCAAGGCAATACAGTTTGTATCGAAAATCTTATAAATTATTTCATCATCCACTTGGAATTCTTCTTCCTGCGCACAAAATTCCAAATGCGCGGCAAGGGTGGAAAGGAGCACTCGTCCAAAGTGTATTAGTCTCCTCCTTGCCCGGTATCAATCATTTTTTTCTGCCATATTTAGCGGCGGATAATCTAAATTTATATGTGAACGAGGGAGCCGAGGCGACGAAAGAGATATCAGTTTCTTTTTCTTTTTGTTTGTATTACTTTATTGCCCTGAAGCGATTGATGATGAAATGGTTGACAACGCTGTACTGTATTAAGATTTAGATATCTATAATATAATTGACTTGTTGACAAAAGCTTCATCGACGTCAGAAATCCATCGTTCTAAGGAACTCGAACGCGTTGAATATACAGCCTTTTGGGCCAGGCCAGAGTTGACAAAACGAATTAATGGAGAACCAGTTGCACTGCTGGCTAAACCGAGTTTGCTTCCGAGGATCAACGTGCTAGTGCTGTGGCCCGCCATGTTTATATTGCTAATTTTCATCGTCCAATGGTTCACTTACACTTACTCAGTGCCCTTCCCGGCTCCCTGGACTTTCGCTATAAATTCACCTGAGGAGCTAATTCCATAATTCACACAAGGTAAGGTTCTACCGTTCAGGACGAGCAAATTCCTTGCTAATTCCTTCAGATGCCGTAGTTTGGCACGATTCGATTAGCAGATATGAAGATTATTGCGATTATAAATGCAATTGCACCGTGCCAAGCTGCGTGCACCTGAAAGTAATATGCAGATTTACTGAATTTCATAGCCCGTGATTTATATTTCTACAAATGATATTTGCAGCTGCGGAGGGAAGAATTGAGGTACTGCCCTCAGCCCTGGTAAGGGAGATCTAAATGACAGTATATTGTTAAAATGTACTTATGTTCACATGTATTTAGATACGATTAAAGTTTTAATGATGTGATTACCATGTTCGGTTTAATTACTTTTTTTTTTCCAATGTGTGGTTAGTACTATTGGTTATTTAATTAGTTCTGCAAATACTAATATATTTTTAGAGATTCATACCATTACCAACTATAATAATTATCCGTTCATCTAATAATATTTAACGCTTTCAATCTTGATATTCATAATGCTAAAATCCTGTATTTCTAATCCCAAATTTTGTTCGTTAATGTCTAATTGCAAATGTGGCTGTTCCTGCTAATTCCATTACCTTGGCCAAAGGGACTGGACAATTCTGGGAAGCAGTTGGAGGTTTCAACAATGCTATTTGCATTACCTTGGCCAAGGGACTGGTACCCTTCTTTCATTCTTGTATACATGTGCACCTTAAGGAAAAATGGATTAGGATTTGAGATTTCTGATCAGGGTATTTTAATATCTTTCCGTTGTCCCTGAGTTTATCTTGATTGTTGATTTCCTTCATCGAACAAGCAGGGAGCAAGGTTAAAAGTTGATCTTGCTCAATGTCGGTTGGATAGATAAGAATAACCGTTGTTTATTGCAGTTATTTAGTTGTTAAAGAAAAATGAAGGCTTGTTCATCGAGAGAATAACGGATCACATTGTGCGTTTGCTGATATAAATGTTGGTGTTTATACATCTATATCTTGATCTGTTTTGATTGTCAAAGCCAAAACTTCAGGATCTTGGAATTGAAGTCATGAAGGCTTCAAGATCCATTTTTAAAGATCCATTGTTATTATCCACGGTTTATGTATCTATAGGGTGAGTTACGATTCTTAACAAGTTTTGCTGATTGATTATTCATCTAACATTATGTAGAACGAAATAATGGACTCTTTAATTAAGAAATTAAGTATGCACAATAATATGGTGTTTTTGCAAGTATTTAGCTGATGGGTTGGTAGAATAGAGTTTATGTTTTTTTAGATTGTAGGAGGATGAGAGAAGTATATTATGCCGATATGTCTTGAGACAATTTGTGCCACTACCCATAAAGAAGAAATAAATTATTCATAACATTTAACTTATAAACTGTCTTTACTAATTACAAATAACTAGAATTTTCATCTAAATCAAAAGGGATACAAAAATCACTTTCATTAAAAGAAATGCCTAATCAAATGAACATCAACATCCTTGGAAACCAAATTGACATCAGGTTTTCAATTTTATTTGTTCACAGACTTTCATCATGGCAAATATTTGCTTATACTCTAACATTCTTCCTTCCTCATTGAAGTTCATAGCGCTGCAATGCAATTGGAAGAACATCTTGGTGCAATGGAATATTATTGAATAGCATAAATGTTAGACATTATTCAATGGAGATAGTACACGTAAGAGCTCTTTGATGCAGTTCCATCATAAATTATAATATTCATAACATGCGAGGTCTATACCTCAAAGTCTCATCGCATGCGACCTATGATTTCAACCCCGCAACAGCCCACATGCCTGATTTTCAAATGCCGAGGATTCATTTATTTAATTGGATACGACCACGTTTTTAATTGTGGTGATGACATATGTTGCTTAGAGAGCCAAATTCAAACAAATTGTCAATTGTCAACCGGCCACATGCTTGCTTTTCAAATATCAAGGATTCGTTTATACATTTCATATGCGATCCAGGTTGTTAATACACATGATCAACTTTTTTCCTCACAAAGTGAAATATAAAGTTATTATATTTATTTGACGTTAAAAGGGATGAATGAATTTTGTCTTTTTATCATAATTTATTTGACATTTTATTTGACAGGTATGATGTTTTTGAAGTTAAGGATTTGAATTTTAGAGTTTGAATTCACATGAATTTATGTTGGTAATAAAATTATATTAAATGAAATTATAAATGATGGATTTAATCATTATTAAAAAAAATAAAGATATATAAATTGTAAATAGGTGAAAAACCATGTAAATTAAGATATAGGCAATTTTATAATAACCATATCAAATAATTAATTGGATATAATAAAATTTGTATTCTTTAAAGCCATCAATTAGATATAGTCAAACTTACACTCTTTAAGGCCATTACTGAGTAAATTAGATAATATGTGACATATGATTGAAACTATGGAGAGCTTCATATTGTATAGTGAAAATTTTCACAAGTTCTCATCATATAGCAAGAAGTATCTAAATTTGATTAATTTTTTTAAATATTAATTCATTAAAATATATATTTTTTATTTTGAACTTTATAAATTAAGATCTACAAGTGTAATCTACAAATGTAATTTATTTCTTAACATAATTATACTTATCCCTTGTAATAAAATGGGCTGTAGAAAGCATATCTTGATCCAATTACATGTACATATCAAATCTCTCTCATGTGCCTTTCTATTTATATCAATAAAGCATGTTATATCAATTATTTATATCAACTTTCAAAACTAACTATCTAACCATATAACCACGAATTTTTTATTAATAAAATGATATCATTGCTTAAATAAATTCTAATAAAATAAAAAATGTACTCCATCTATGAAATGAA
Source organism: Larix kaempferi (assembly GCA_027924585.1). Taxonomy (NCBI): domain Eukaryota; kingdom Viridiplantae; phylum Streptophyta; class Pinopsida; order Pinales; family Pinaceae; genus Larix; species Larix kaempferi. The sequence continues at coordinate 71,276,912 of BSBM01000361.1, read as the reverse complement.
TTCAAAGGGATTATTCAAAGCTTTTGTTGAACGTCTAATTTATTATGTGTTGCTAGTTTCTTAGCATTCTAACATACAACTTGGCAGTATGGTCTTCATCGAAAATGAGTGGGCCTATATTCTTTTCTCTTTTGTCTCAACAAGATGATGAGGTTTATCTTCACTCATCCCATCAACATGTAATCCAAATCTAATATTTTTTTCTTTGAATATGGAGAATTAGATATTCACTCATCCATCAACATATAATCCAAATCTAATATTTTTTCTTTGACTATGGAGTATTAAAGGATTATCTCATATTCCATGGTGAGTCGGTGACCTTTATTGTCGCTCGAAAGTACGGTAGAGTCTATTGTAATTCATGCACGGTTTTCTATTAATTACACTATAAAAGTTATTCCCCTATTAAATTTTGCTCTATTTAAAATTTCTCAATCAATCATTGCCTCCCAACATTTCCTTCACTTAGTCTCCTCCATTACTTCATTGTGCGCTTATACCATGCTTCTCCTTTCCTACTAGGACAGCTAAACCTGTCTCCCTTTCGAAACACACTTCACCCACTTCCTCTTTCCTCCATTGTCTATTGGTGCATGCTAGATATCTTGTTAAATCAATATATTATATGGAAGCACATTACATAAATTCTACTTTTAGATCCATAATGCATAACATAGTCATGTATCAATCATTAACTTATGCTGTTAAACTAATTAACATAATAACTTATGCTGTTAAACTAATTAACATAATAGAAAACAAAAATAATTATAACTAACATAATAGAAAAAAAAAAATGCATGGTACATGATACACATATAAAGATGATACATATTTTATAGCATTCTAAAGTATAATATAATATGGTACAATGCTCTAGCCCAATTAAATTGAGTTATGAAATTGGATGCATAGATTATCATACGTTTACTAATTTATCATCAAATGAAAGCCACGTTATTTGTATCCTATTAGTTTTTACATACATTATTTGGATCTACATGTTAGTTTTCAAATTTGTGAAGAAGTTATCTTTGCGAGTATGTAACATTTTCAACCTGAAAAATTAAAAATTATTTTGCATATGTATGGGTTATCTTATATGGATATGTATGGGTATATAATTGATTGCGTCAAGAGGTACTTTTTACAACCTAAAGTTGTTGACATGATACATGTTGGTAAAAAAAACTAAATTTATAATTTTTTTATAAAACTAAGCACACATTTCCGCTCCAAATTTAAATTTAAATTAGTTAGAATGTAAAATACTTTAATATAAAAGTTAGTCTTTCCTTAATTTGATTTGCAAGAAATAAATATTCAAAACATAATCATTATTGATTAAGAATAACTATTTTATTTCATAATCAATAAATGAATGTAATTTTATGATTTCATAATCTAAGAATTTTATGATTAGATATTTTAATTAATATTATTTGATTTGATGAAAATAATTAAATATAGAAATCACATAAATTTTAAACTTTTATTTACCGAAAATAAATATAACTTATTAAAATTTATGATTTCTAAAATTGAGCTATTTTATTTTTTTCTTCAAAATAAATTGTATATATGTTCACTCGACATTTTTGATACAAAAAATTATGGAATTTCTTAAATTTAATTTAATCAATCTATTTCTATTTATTTTAGGGTTTATTATCCATGTGTCCATGTGCACCATACAATTTTTTTCTCAAATGGTGAGGTAATAAAAAGTTACCCCACAAATAAAATATTTATGTATTTTAGAAATATGATAAAATGCAAAAGTGAAAATCAATACAAAATAGAAGATAATTTACATTTTTTCATATATATATATATATATATAGATATATAGATATATATAGATATATATAGATATATACAAAGAGAGAGAGAGTTTATGCAATGTATTACTAACCACCAAGTTTGTGATTCCAAATCTAAAACATTTAAAGGATGCAATTGACATAGAGGAAATGATGTCTTCAAGCCAATTAATTTTTTAACTATAATGCACACAAGTTGACAACTCTCTTTTTACATATTGAATGCTTTTGATCTAGAGAAAATTCAATAAACTAACACAATACTTTTCATCCTTTGATGGTGGTCATAGGGGTGGAAACCATTCGTTCTGATGTGGGACTAGGAAATGTTCATTGTGTTTGAGTGTAAGGGGATATCATTAGGGATTGAGGATGTTGTGTCTCTCCCCCAACCAATGTGAAGACCCTTAAGATGTTGTTTTACTACTATGACTATGGTGAGGTCCTATGGATATGAATGTCCTATGGATATGAATATCTTAATGACATTTATATCCAAATCCTAGGGGGGAAATGCAATAGTGATGGTTTGTGTCCCTGTATCAAAGGCTTGTTCATGGAACTTAGACTCAAGAAGATTCACTTACGGATTAAATCCCTCATTTACACCATTGACCATGTGGCACTATCCATATCCATTTTCAAAGCACAAAACCGAACCATGACAACTATATTCCACTTGAAGGTCTTCAAAGAACCCCTAGAAAGGAGTCATGCGTTTGTATGAGGACTCATTCAAGGGCTTTGGATTCAACAATATCCCAAGGATCTTTTATTACTTCCTCAACCATGTCCAAGGTTCCATGACCCACACTCAATGTGAAAATTCTCTTCGTGGCATCCCTATCAATCCTTGATGCTAAAGATCTCTACGAGAGGGATTTTGATGTGTTTTGTAGTTTTTTTTTATGTTGATTGAGATCTAGAAGTGATTTTCAAGGAATGAAGCCCATTATTATCCTTTTATGGAATTGGATAGACTTCTAGACACATTCCTCATGCACAAAAATCCTATAGATGGCACAAATAGCATCCTTGGAGGTGATTATTAAGCAAGAGAGGTTGGATGTGTAGGCTTAAGCAATCAATAATTATTCTTGAGCATGAGACACTCTATTTAGGTCTTCAAGATAATCCATCCCTCCACACAAATGTCAAGGGCATGAAGATGTTTTTACTCTACCACTACTGTCATTAACGCAACAAGAGCCATCCACAATGTGTGAAACATGTTAATGGAACATATATCTAACTCATAAGGGAAAAAATCCTTATAGAGGGCTTGTGTTGTTGTGTTTGGGGTTTTCGCATGTCATTTGAGTGCTATAAGGTTCAATTAGGTCTTAAATCCCTCGTTTACCCCATTAACCATGAAGCATGGTCCATACCTATTTCCTCTACACAAAACACGTGAAATCATCCATAGAACCCCTACGAAGGACTAATGTGCTAGTATGAAGATTCATTCGAGCGTATTGAGCCTACAAACATTAAACCATATACATAGGAACATGTTTTCCTTCATTGACCATGTTCATGCCCATGTTTGTGACGACCAATTCTTGGAGTGAAAAATATCCTAATGGAATCCATATCCAACCTTGATGCCAAATATACTTGAGAGAGGATTTTCATTGTTGTTTGTATGTGTTGTTCATGGTTATTGAGACTAGAAGAAAATTAAATTAAGGAGAAAGGCCCATTAGTCTCTTCTTATGACATTGGCTAGACCTCTATACACATATCCCCGGTTCATAACTAACCTATTAATGGCACACATAGAACCCTTGGATATGAATGTTAACAAAAATAGATTAGTTGTAGAGGTATGAGGACTTGTAAATGGCACCTGATCTTGAGAAGCATTGTTGATGGGTTGAGGATAATGATTCTTCCATGTAACGAATGTGAAGGGAACATGGATATTGTTCCCCTACCATGATGATGGTTAAGTCCTTGAATCCCATCAATGGTGCATCAAACATATTCAGCACACCCATTTGCAACTCATCAGGGTAAAAACACACTATTGGGTGCTCATGTTTCTGTGTTTAAGGTCTCTCCATGGACTTGAGCTCGATAAGCTTCAATTAGGGATTAATGCCCTTGTAACTACTTTGACCATGTAGCTTGGTCCAAACCTATTTCTAGTGCATAAAACCTACCCACAAGACTCATATACCACTTGATGAATAGAACCCATAGAAAGGACTAACGTGTTAGTAAAAGGACTGATTCAAAGTACTGATTCAAATCTCTTGAGCATAAGAAGATTCAATCATATCCCAAGTCACATGTTTTCGTTCCTAGACCATGTTTAAGCCTTTTGACTCATCGTTGAGATTAAAAACCTCTTAATCGCATCCATATCCAACATGCACGCCAAAGATTCCCAAGAGAGGGTTTTGATTATGATTTGTAGGTTTTTTTCATTGCGTTTGACCTTAAAAAATGATGTTTAGGGAGCAAGGACTAGACACATTCCTACTCCACAAATAACCTATTGATAGTCCATTTCTCTTGACTTTTTCTTTGAAATCATATAAAGTCACATGAGCATTTAATTTTGTAATTCACATAAGCTTCTATTGTCCAAGATGAGGAAAATCTTCCTTCACGTGGCTTAGTTGCCACGATTTGAAGAGTAGACGTGAAATGGCACCGTGCCAAGGTGCATACAAATGAAAGTGTCGGAATTAATTTCCAACCACATAAAATGTGTCCATTTAAGTAGCGATGGAAACTAAGTTAATACTCTCCATCCAAAGCATTGAATTGTGACTGCTACGTCACTGGCTGTTGTTCACAATGCATCGACCTATGGTTTGTAGTAGATCGAGGAAGGGTGCAACCATTATAGTTGTGGACATGAATTAGTTTTATGTAGTTGGGCTCATGTTTTTACAATGCATCACACTTGGCATTGATATTTTATGACATGCTCTTTGTGCACTATCTTCATGGAAACCTGAATTATTCCCCATATAAAACTATTTTTATGTTTAATGAAAATGATGGTTCCAAGCATTTTCCCTCTCTTTGCTCCATTGCACCCTCCTCAGAGTTGGTCTCAAAGAATTTTTGTATCTTCCTCCATATATCTAGGTTATCCCTTTGCTTCCAATGATTTATTCCCTATTCGCATGGTGTGTAACCATTCCTTTTTCACGCCTGCTCCGTGTTGGAGATTTTAACTAATTTTTACTGCTTTAGTGATTTTCACTGATTTGTTTCCTTCTACTGCTTTACTACTTTATTGCTTTTCAGCTTAGAACAAAGCATGGATTTTATTTCCTTTACCAAATCTCTCTAGAATCACTACTATGGACTATATCATGAGTAATTTTTAGTCATTAAATAATAATTTTCATTCTTTTTTGTCAAGCTAGTCTTACTTCTCTTCTCTCTCTTGCAAGCTTTATGTGAATTTTCTACTAGCTAGATCCACTATGAACAATTTACATGGTATCAGAGATAGGATGTTAGAAGAAAGCGCATAGGAACCTTAGTTGCAGGCTCAAGAGGAAGTTGCAGTTAGAAAGAATGGAGTATTCACCATCAATCCTTCTCACGCCACATAATTATTTCGAGTGGAAGCTAAATTTTTTACAATAACGTAGATGCAAAGGCTTGTACCAAATAACAATGGCTATATATAAATTGAGACAACATCGTCTATTGAGGAAAACAAGTATCTGAACCACATGGATTAGGCCTACGACCTTATTTGCATGTCAATGTCCCAAAGTTGTTTAACATTGAAGCTTGTACCACTCTAGATGACACTTGGGAAAAGTTGGAATCTCTCTTTGGAAAGAAGGATGAAATTAGAGGCCACATGCTCAAGGTAGAGTTGAATACCTTAGATCCGAGAAGCTTTCAAGACATCCAAGACTTATTTACAAATTAATTCCCTTCTTCTTCATCTAAAGGGATGTGGTATTGAAAAAACAACTCAATAGAATCAATCGATCCTTTCTATTTTGGAAAAAAATTGTTTGGAGTATGCGGTGTTTGTTTCAACATTCTATATAGTGAGATACACTTTAGGAGCAGCATGGAAAATGCCGACATTGAATAATTTTATTGAATCTCTAACACATGAGCAAGATAAAATCATCAAAATGGGGACAATGAAGGGTTCCAATGTCCATGCACTTGTTGTTCCTGAGAGTGAAAAAATCCAAAGTGTAGGTAGAAAGGAAAGGCAAAGGCACATTTTGAACAAAAGAAGGAAGGCAATTCCAAACCCCTTAATTATTCCTCTAGATAAAATGGTGGAAAGATAAATAAGTGGAAGTCAAAATGCAATTCTTGCAACCATGACTATCATTCTGAATCATCATCCTAGTAGAAGATAATAGATCCTATGGCAAAGGTACTTCAACAAAACAATCTTGGCGATTTCATTCCTGAGAATCCCAAGCAGAAGTTGGTAAAGCAAACGCCAGAAGAAAGAGGTAATTGTAATGCTTTAGTTGCTAATAATTCTTCTCCAGATTCTTGGATCCTGGATTTAGGCACATCATATCATTTGCCATCCACATAAAATGTTTTTCGTATGTTTCTGCATGCACGAGTCTTCCCATCCTCATGGGTGATGATAATCTAGTAGAGGTCACTAGGAAAGGGAGAGTAGAACTCCAACATGGAAGTGTTGAGATTTTTTTGCATATTCCAAAAATCTTTTTGAATCTACTCTCTGTTTATCAGATAACACATTTAGGCAAAGGAAAAAGGGTATAATTTACAGCTCATTCCGCAACCATATATGACATGCATGGTAACTCCAAGATTGTTGTTGGTGAGACAAATCATTAGTCTCATTGATATACATTTAGTATGTTTATAGATAAATATCAATATTCTTTACTACTGATGCATGTTGATGATGGTAGTAGACTCTGGCACAAGAGGTTTGGTCATCTAAACTTCAAATACATGCAACGAATCTGCAAGTAAGGAATGGTTACCAGCTTTCCCAACACACACTTTTCCAAAGGATTTGTTCAAGGATGTGTTATTGGAAAACATCCTTAAGAGAAGTTTGAAAAAGGGAAGGCTAGGAGGGCCTCCTCTCCTTTGGAAGTCATCCATAGTGATCTAATGGGGCCCTTTTCTCATCCATCCATTAGCAATGTGAGATATGTGCTTACATTCATTGATGATTTCTCATGATACACTTGGGTGTATTTTCTCAAGTAAAAGTCTAAATTTTTTGAGCATCTCAAAGACTTCAAAGAACATGTAGAGAATCAAACTGGAAGAAAGATAAAAACCTTGCGCATAAACAATCGGGGGGATATGTGAAGAAGAATGTCCGATGTCTTTGTTCAGAGGCTGATATATAGTTACAACATACAGTGCCATACACTCCGTAGCAGAATATAGTAGACGAGTGGAAGAATAGATGCCTCAAAGAGATGGCCGCTTGCATGTTACATGCAAGGTATCTTCCTTCCAAGTTATGGGATGAGGCACTTTATGGTAACTAAATTCAAAACATATCTCCTCATAGATTTGTCAAGGACATGACTCCCTTTGAGGCATGGAGAAGAAGTAATATAGAAGTCACCCTCTTTGGAATATTTGGATCACGTGCATGGGCCTACCTACCCTATGAAAAGAGGAAAGCAGTAGATCCTCAAAGCACTGCATACCTATTCATGGGATATCTCTAAGGTGTTAAGGGTTATAGATGAATTGATTCCTCAACAGAAAAGCTCTTTATTTAGTGAAGTGTCCACTTTTGAAGAAAGTCCCTTGCATACACCATTGGAGCCACATGAAGAGACCTTTGTTCCACTTCATGCACCATACATCATCAACGTTGAGTCCACTAATTTGGATCATGGTTAAAATATATGTTTCAAATTTGATTCAGAATCAAATGAGCATGCATGTGTCGATCCACATCCTTCAAGTGACGATTTGGTATGCCTTGTGAGAAATCCAAGAATAAGAATCTTAAGAGATATATATGGAAAAGACCACCCTATAGGAAGAAGGTGACCTTGTAGGGGATCCAACAGATCCAAGGAAGACCATATCTTGTTCGGGTACACAGGGTACTACCAAAGGACCGAACACCAAGAGCAACCACTTCACACAAACAGATCACAGATCAACACACCGATGTTTTGACGTGGTTTAAACCCTCTTGAGGGAAACACTCCACGGCCCCGGCCAAATAGCTTCTACGGGACAATTTATTATGCAAAGAAAGAAAGTTACAAATGAGCTTCTCATAATCGATCAACTAAACAATGACCCTCCATGCTCTTTAAATAGAGATCATGGACCAATCGGGTGTTAAGCCACGGATCAAGGTTAGGTTTGATCTAAGAGAAGTTGAGCCATTGGATCACTCTATGTCGGAAACATATCATGACCGTCGGATTAAGTATTTACAAATGCATACTAATGCATACTAAAGAAACACACTATCCCTAACGGATATATTACACAAGTTGATCTTAACTAACTCCTAAGTGTCTAAATATCCTAACATCCCCCCTTAAGAACAACTTGGGATAGGATTGAAGGATTTACAAAAGTGACACTATTAGGAGAAGGAAGGAGGCATTAGAGCCTATCCCCCCTTAATGACAAGTTCCTGAACTCCTAACATAGATCGAAGTTTAGAAAACTTCGCTTTTGTAAGAGACTTGGTGAAGATGTCTACAACTTGATCATCTGTAGGGCAAAAGAGCACTTCAAGAACACGACCATGAACAAGATTTCTGATGAAGTGCATATGTATCTCAATGTGTTTGCTGCGTTGATGTAGAACTGGATCTTTGGCAAGCTTGATGGCACTTTGATTGTCGCACCAAAGTGGAGTAGGCTGCTGCTGCTCGAATCCAAACTCTGAAAGGATCTGTCGAAGCCATAAAGCTTCCTGACTGGCATTAACTGTTGCTCGATATTCTGCCTCTGCTGAAGAAAGAGCAAGAGCTTGTTGTTTCTTACAAGCCCAAGTAATAGGTCCAGATCCCAGACTGAAAACATAACCTGCAGTAGACTTTCGATCATCAGGATCGCCGGCCCAATCTGAATCAGTAAAACCAACCAACAAAGGTTTCCCCCCTGTACTGTAATGAATCCCAAACTGAACTGTACCTCGAATATATCGAAGTATTCTTTTAGCTGCTTTCCAGTGATTTTCATGAGGTGTCTGCATATAACGGGCAACTCGACCAACGGCAAAGAAAAGGTCAGGACGGGAATGAGTCAAGTATAAAAGACTACCAACAAGCTGACGATACAAGGTGGCATCTACTTCAGGTGAAGTACAAGTGGCAGAAAGTTTGACTCCAGACTGGAAGGGAGAAGGGGATGGTGTACAATATTCCATGTGAAAGCGACGAAGAAGGTCACAAGCATACTTAGACTGAGAAAGAAGGATTCCTTCTTTGGTTTGCAGAACTTGGAGACCAAGAAAATCATGCAAATGTCCTAAGTCTGACATTTCAAAAGTTTGTTTAAGACTGGATTTCACATGGGTTATAAGCTTAAGGTCACTACCAGTAAGAATAAGGTCATCAACATATAGAACAAGTATGATGAGATGGTTTCCTACTTTCTTGGTATAGACATTGGGGTCAGAATGGCATCTAGAAAAACCAGTGTCAAGGAGAAAGTTATCCATTTTGGCATACCAAGCTCTAGGAGCTTGCTTAAGGCCATATAAGGATTTCTTAAGGCGGCAGACAAGGCTAGAGTTATTCTGAACATAGCCAGGAGGTTGTTCCATGTAAATTTCCTCCTGTAAATCACCATGTAAGAAGGCAGACTTGACATCCATTTGATAGACTTCCCAGTTGTGTAAGGCTGCAAGGGAAAGAACAAGGCGGATGGAGTTCATTTTGGCGATGGGAGCAAAGGTTTCATTGTAGTCAATCCCTTCAACTTGGGAAAAACCTTTGGCAACTAACCTTGCCTTAAGTCTTTCAACACTTCCATCTGATGCATACTTAGTTCTGTAGACCCATTTACATCTGACAAGTTTTCTTCCTTTTGGAAGAGGTACAAGATCCCAAGTATCGTTCGCCATTAAGGAACGATATTCTTCATCCATGGCTGCATCCCAATCTGGATTCCCTGAAGCTTCTGCAAAAGTTTCTGGATCATGATTCTTGGAAACTTGAGCCAAAAGAGAAGAGGCTCGCTGGAACTGAGAACGTGTTCGACGTTGATCTCTAGGATCACCGGCAAGATCACCAGCTGCTTCACATGTTGAATGGACCCATCGAGGAAGCACTTTTGCTGGTGCAACTGGAGGAACATGAGCAGGCGGAAGTGGATTTTCATCCTCACTGTCATCATCAGAAACTGGAGTTGGAAACCTGTCAAGGAAGTTGGAAGAAGAAGAAGAAGGCACAAACGCCGAATCAGGCTCGCAGGCCAAAGATGGCACACTCGCCGAGTTAGGCTCGTAGGACAAGATATTTTCATCAAATTTAACATCTCTTCTAATGATTATAGCATGAGAATGTGGTTGAAGAAGTCTATAACCTTTTACATCTTCAGAATATCCAACAAATATGAACTTTTCACTTTTAGGCTGCAATGCTTTCCGTTTTTCATCCGCAATGTGAGCCCATGCTTCACTACCAAACACACGAAAGTGACTTACATCAGGTTTAATTTTAATCCATGCTTCTTCCGGTGTTATACCTTGTAATGCTTTTGTGGGGGTGCGATTAACTATGTAATTTGCACAATTTATGGCTTCAGCCCAAAATTGAAGACTTAGTCCCTTAGATTGGATCATACAATTAGCCATTTCTTTTAAAGTGCGGTTCTTCCGCTCAGCTACACCATTTTGTTGTGGTGTATATGGAACAGTGTGCTGTTGTTGGATGCCTTGTTCAGTGCAGAAAGTAGTGAACTGTTTGTTAACATATTCTCCTCCATTGTCAGATCTTAACTTAATAATTTGATGACCAGATTGTTTTTCAACAAGGGCCTTGTAAGCCAAGAACATGTTAAATACTTCGCTCTTAAGTTTTAGGAAATAAACCCAAGTGCGTCTGGTGTAATCATCAATGAAAGTTAAGAAATACTTGAAACCAGAAAAGGAAGCAGATGGAAGAGGACCACACAAGTCACTATGCACAAGCTCCAAGGGAACCGAGGCGTGCCAAGAGGCACGCTTGTCAAAACTGTCCCGATGATGTTTTCCAAGTACACAACCGGAACAAACACCATCTCTGCAAGATACCATCAGAAGACCTGTCACCATATTTTCTTTACATAGTTGTTGCAATGAGCGATAATTTAAGTGACCAAATCGCTCATGCCAAAGTTTGCTCAAGTTATCACTATGAGCAACAAAAACTGAAGGGAAAGGTGATGACCCAAAGTTGTTAAACTTGTACAACCTGGTAATATCATCAACAATTCCGGTAGCTAGAACCTGTTGAGGATCTTTAAAATCCTTGATTACAACTTGGTGAGGTGTAAAGATCACAGTTTTACCTTCACCAGAATGAGTGATCTGATAGACTGATAACAAATTGCAGGAAATTCTTGGAACACATAGTACATCACTAAAATGACCATTATCTACTGGAACTGTTCCAACTCCTACAACACTTAGAGATCTATCATCACCAACAAATATTTGTTTGGTGTTACATTCATGCATAGTAGAAAAGATGGCTTGATCCTTAGCCATATGATAAGATGCTCCAGAATCAATGAGCCATTCATTTGAAGTAGAAGAAGAAGATGCATTATAAGAATAACCAGAAGCACAAAGTGCATGTCCATGAGAGGTAGATTCTGATGGCGAATCTAGGCTGATGTGGTGCTTCTTCATTTCTGCTTCCAAGGATGCCATCTTCTTGAAACACTTTGATTCATCATGATTATCTTTCCCGCAATAGTTGCAATGACGCTCAGTCTTCTTGCCTTTTGGCTTGGATCCTTTGTCATTTTTTAAAGAAGGAGCTGACTGAGAGGGTTTGGGACCCTTGTTTGACTTATTATTGCGAAAATTTTGTTTCTTGGGAGGCTTGGAATTTTCTTTCTGTTGGGACAATAAGGCTTTCCCAGATGTATCTGCATTGTTGATTATTCCAAGGTGAATGAGTTTATCTTGTTCTCTAATCAAGGAATCACAAAAGGATTCAAGACTAGGCTCTTGATAGCTAGCTGCATTCAAGGATGCTTTCATGGAGTAAAATGTAGATACAAAAACAGAATATGCGGGTCCAAGTTTGGAAAGAATATGATAAATGCATTGTTTGTCTTCCCTCTCAATCTTACATTCTGCACATAAGAGCTTGAGAGTTTTGTACTTAGATAAATAATCTTGAATGCATGAAAAGTCACTTGGATTTAAAGAAATCAACTCATTTTCGAGTTGGTGACCTCGAATTTCATTGTGTTTACCAAACACAGTTTCCAACTTGTCCCAAGCAGTATTAGGTTCATCAATTCCAGATATGTGGAATCGCAAATCAGTAGAGATTGACATCCCAATCAATCCACGAGCTTCATCACATCTATTTGCCCATTTTATTTTCTTATCATCATCAGTGGGTTCCTTTTCTTTCCCTGTGGTAATTCTGAAAAGTCCCCTACATCGTAGAACATCCTCCATACGAGATTTCCATGAGAAATAGTTGGAACTGTTAAGTAGAATATCACAATGGGCGGCCATATTTGTAAATGAATGGCTTCAGATCTGATCAAATACGCGTTTCTGGAGCAACCGGGAACCGTTTTCGATCAAATGAAAACTATTTCCCAATGGAAACGACGCTCCGGACACAATGGAACACCTCCCACAGCTCAGAAATGCACAGAAATACCAGAACTAGAAACCCTTTCGAGTTTCGGCAACATCAGTTCAAGATCTAGATCATAACCGGAAGCGGCACTTCATAAAAGCTCTGATACCATGTTCGGGTACACAGGGTACTACCAAAGGACCGAACACCAAGAGCAACCACTTCACACAAACAGATCACAGATCAACACACCGATGTTTTGACGTGGTTTAAACCCTCTTGAGGGAAACACTCCATGGCCCCGGCCAAATAGCTTCTACGGGACAATTTATTATGCAAAGAAAGAAAGTTACAAATGAGCTTCTCATAATCGATCAACTAAACAATGACCCTCCATTCTCTTTAAATAGAGATCATGGACCAATCGGGTGTTAAGCCACGGATCAAGGTTAGGTTTGATCTAAGAGAAGTTGAGCCGTCGGATCACTCTATGTCGGAAACATATCGCGACCGTCGGATTAAGTATTTACAAATGCATACTAATGCATACTAAAGAAACACACTATCCCTAACGGATATATTACACAAGTTGATCTTAACTAACTCCTAATTGTCTAAATATCCTAACATATCTCAATTTTATGATGCCCCTCATGTACTCTTAGCTACTAAACCCATCATTCCTATGAATTCCTATGTGGCTCTAGCATCTGACCCTCATACTTATGAAAAAGATGCAGGGCTTCCTTTTGGGGAAGCAACCATGGAGGAGCAGTACAAATCCCTCATTGAGATCCAAACATGGGACTTGATTCCACTTCCTTCAGATAGTAATCTTGTTAGATGCAAATGGGTCTATAGGACAAAGAAGGAAGCATATGAACAAGTGAGTAGGTACAAGGAAAGACTAGTTGCCATAGGATTTTCGTTGGAATTCTTAATGATACTAAGGGGGGCATGAATTAGTATCATGCATATATTTACAAATAATTCATTTTTTAAAACATGCACCAATTTCTATTTAAAATCACATCAATAAAAACAAACTGTGCACATATATTTAAAGACACATTTGTATATATGTATGTATAAAATGAGATTACAGAGAAAGATGGGAGACACCAATATCCACTCATGTGAGCACCAACTCAATTAGACACTCCTCTGACTGGGACACCAATCCCACTGGAAAGCACCAACTTGAACATTGCAGGATTGAACCTGTGAGGACACCCTTCCTCTGCGCAAGCACCAACATGTTGAATTGGGATCCAACATGTGAGGACACAAATCCTTTGCACAAGCACCAACTTGTAGTATTCGGGATCTAACCTAAGTGGAGACACTAATCTCCTTTCCTTGTCCCATCCAATATCCCTGAGATATAGGTGTTGTTGTACTCAACCTTATAATATGCACTCAGTATTATTTGCACTCTGCTTCACTGACTACTAGACTTACTTCTGATGTGTTCTTGTTCAAATCTGATAATTTTTTCTCTTACACTATATTCTTCCATTGTTCTGTTCTACAATATAGATTTTGCGCACATGTACATTCACATGGTTCTTGTTCTTTTCTCACAAATGCTACGTCTCGTTATAGTGTGACTACTCCTGATTCTTTTGCATTTATGGTAACCTCACACACTTCTTCAAATCATATTGCTTATGATTCCCATGAGCATTTCATTTATCCGAAGATTGCAAATTTAGAATATTACTCCATTTGTTCTTCCAACCTTACTTCTCATTCATCAACTTCACTCTTATTTATACTCAAGTTGTTCAAACAATGTGTCCACAAGTTGGGGCTTCTCGAAACAATAACACCCCTTCTTCCTTTCTTTACGGTCAAACTTACCAAAGCATCTTCCACTTGTATTAACTTGCGCAAATATGGTACCATGACTTTGTGGGTCTTGCACACACTAGTTCATAGGCTTAGTGGGACTTGTGCGCTGGAGTACCATGACTAGGTGGGATTAAGGAATTGCACACATATTTATATATTTCTTCAAAGTGGCACATAGAAACCAAATCAAACAACCTCTTTGACATCAATGACAACACCACATTTCAACATTCTCCCCCTTTGGAATTGATTTCAACACCTTATGAAGTTGTACTCCACTAGATCATGAATTATTCTATTTTGCTTGCACACAATACAGTGCTCCCTCTGTATTCATGCCAGTTTAATTCTTTGTTCTTCCGCACAACCTTTGATCAATATTTCTCTATCGTTTTTCACCTTCTTGTGCTTCCTGTGCAGTTCTTTGTTACTAATACATGGTTCATAGTATTTCTCCCCCTTTGACATCAATGGTAAAGGGATACTCCCCATACACAATTGCAATTTTTCTTCTGAAATTATACTCTAGCTTTGCATTGTCTTTCATGATAACCTCATTGAACTTTCCATGTCACTATTTATTTCAATTAATCCCATGGATTTCTAATTGATTCCCTATTGGTCCTAGCCCAAGTGGGGCATTTTGTGTAAGTCAAGTTTTGGAACTGAGGAGTTAAGCGCAGTTCAGTTGAAGACTTTTTGAACAAGTCATTTTTGGGTAGCTATGAAGTTGAGCGCAGTGTAGATTCAGAAGAGCTGCGAAGTACAACACTGCAGAGGAGTTATCACTACGAAGAGCTCGATCTACGGAGATCCGGCAAGGCAGAAGGTGGACAGAAGACAGCAAGTATTTTGGTTAGACCATCGGTGGTCTATTTTTGGTAAAAGATGCTCCAGGATTACCAAGAGGTGGGTAAGGAATAAAGCAGATGAAAGTGACCGGTTGCACAAGTAAGGAACCACTACATGAACCGGTCGCATAAAGCCATTAGAGAAGGAATGGCTCGGTGAAAGCGACATGTTGGCGTGCACACAATAGGGGGGTTGATAGCGACGTGATCATGCGTAGAGGATGACCACGATGGAAGATTTGCTACCAGAACCAGCAAGTCCGCTTAGCTAAAAATCGCGACAATTTTGGAAACCATTAGGATTTCGCCCAACTATTGTAAAGACATGACCTACGGGCATGATCTATAAAACGGGCATATTTTGTAAGGGAAAGGGTTAATCTCTTGTGTATAATTAGTGACATGTGTTGACGCCGATTTTTTGATAGATGGTTATTCATTTTAGGGAAAAAATTATAGGCTCATAATCTACACACACTACATTGGTGCATGGACTATATTTTGAGTTTTTTTAAGGCTTGGGAACTATTTTTTATTATTTATCGAAACAACATATGTTTAGAAATGGTGCATTATCGACACATGTTTTTGTCTTTGCATTTTCTTTCAAATGTGACTATTATTGGAAAAACTAAAAGTACCCTTTTGAAGAGGATGAGCCATTTATGATCTCTATGAAATTTCAAATTTTTTGGTGTTGTCTGTGTTATGATATTGAATTTTCATTTCGAGTGATTTTCAGAGTAATAAAATTCTTAAGGGATAAGGTTTAGAAAAAAATTATTAATAAATAGAAATTCAAATAAAAATGAAACAATTATTATACCATTGGAAACTAGATTCGTAGATTAATCCATTGCTACCAAGTCCGACAAATAATACTTAAAATTTACAGGGGTTTGGGCTTGCTGAAGTTGTAGGTTCCAGAAAGATGCCCGATATTTTCACAGGTTTTTTTGACCATAAACTCTCGGCTGAAAAATACCTTCCAAACTCTCAGTCGAGAGTTTAGTTCAAACTCTCGTCCAAGAGTTTTTTTTGAAAATACAACGTGGTGATTCGTTCAAACTCTCGTCCTAGAGTTTTTTTAAACTCTCAGCAGAGAGTTTGAACTCCCAAAACTCTCAACCTAGAGTTTTTTAAACTCTCGACCGAGAGTTTGAGGTTGAATTTTTTTCCCCTGTTCATCCGCGCACCCTCTTTTTTTTTTCACTCCGTTGTCACAGAATTATTTCCCAGCTTCGCATTTTTACCCGTCACAAAACCTCTATGACAAGTACTTCTTGAATAACTTCTTAAACTTTTTCCATTTGAATTTCTTTTCTTTAATTCCCTTGGTCAATTTAAGATCTCTCCACCAAATAAATGATTTTCCATTGAGATTAAATATGTAAAAGAAAGCTTTCATATTCCTTTTATAATTATAAATTTGGAAATTTTTATTCATTCCTAGTAGCCATGCTTAAGCTTCTTCTCTTGTCCTCGCCTCACCACGCTTAAGCTTCTTCTCTTGTCCTCGCCTCACCATTTGAGGTGGGTGGTTTGACCTTATTGAAATATCCTTTTAATTCACCATAAGTCGGTTGTTTAAACCTTTTCTTGCGTGGTAATATCTTTGAAATGTCACTTTCAAAACTATCATAAGTGGTCTCTTCACAACTGGTTGAACTACTCTTTGAATTAGATTTAATATTAAATTCAGGTTCGTTACTTCTAGAATTATTGTCCTTTGATAATGACCTTCCCGCATTAATAGAAGCATGAACAAGTTGTTGAGGGTTTTTTATTTATTTGAGGTTTTGCAATAAAATTGTATCTAACTCATGCTTCTCCTTTTTATCCATTATGTTATCGGTGTTGAAACTTTGGATTTTTTCCTTCAAACTTCTCATAGTTTCTAACACTTCAGATGGACCTGTTGTCCTATGATTGTCATTTAAATCTACCCATATTTCTCCCTCATTCACGGTTCTATTTACCACCTATTGTGTTCACTGGGGACACATGCAATCACGTAGATAATATAAACCATCAACATAGAATGTGGGGAAAAGACGTCTAATCCAATTGTATTCATGTAGTTGGTAGGTATTTGTACATAGCAAATATGGTTGGGGTTGTTGTAACCACCTCCACTAATCATTCATTTAGTTTCTCGATTACGTAACATGTTAGTGTATGATGACAATTAAGGTCCTAAGGGGTCACTCCAACATCTCCCCCATTCCAAAAATCTTCTTTGCCCTGAAGAGAACAAGTATGCAGAAACATGTGTGACTTGTGACTCTGTAGTTTTTGTATTCAATTTGGTAATGGTTGGTCGAAGCCTAACCGTTTAATCATCTAGCTAGACTCATTTTCAACGGCTTTTGGCTCTTATTTATGTACCATTTATTTCAAGTGTTCTTTACATCATCATCTTTTATTAGGATCTATTGTATGCGGTGTAAAATTTATTTTACTTGATTATTGTCTTCATTTGATGTGAATATTTAAGATTCCTGCAAGTTTCATTAGATTGCGGGTGCATACTCTTAATGATGGTCGACTCTTTAATGATGGTCGACTGTTTTTGGACTTGACTGACTTGTCTTGACTTACAGGGTTGGATAGAAACCGACTTGATTTACAAAATTGGAAGGGATTGCCTACCTCAAAAGAGACTCACGTTTCATCCCCTTTCAAATATAATAACTTAAAAACTTAAAGTAGAACTTCATTTTGTGAAGTGGTAAGTTAATAAATACAATTACAGACATAAATAAGTCAACACATATTGAACTCAAAATTTTTAAAAATCTGCTCGACATATAATTTTGAAAGCTTTGATTAAAACACTTATAATTTCATCGGCTCAAAGTACAATCGATCATATGCAATCAACATATTTTAGTTGCTTCAGTGAAGTCATATCAAGTGACTTAAAACTCATACAAGCAAAAACGAAGGTTACCAATAATACGTTGACCATATGTAGTCCTGACTTATTGACCATCATCAACCTCATTTATAAGATTCATCCAAAATTATAAATCGATGGAGTCATTATTGTGACTTTTAAAAGTAACTTGGTTCAAATCATAATTTGTAATAAAATATTTTTATAATCAGTCTAAATCTAAATCCTAGGCTCTATCAAGCGTTAAGAGGGATCAAATGTCTCAAGGTGCAAACCTCTCCTTGAATAGCTCCTTAGGTGCAATACCTGAGCCACCTAATCCTAAGCTCTAAAGTCTCTAGTTAAGTCTCATATTTATTTTTTACTTTGTATTATTCTTTATTTATTACTTTTTTACTTTTTATTATTATTTTTTGTTTACTTTGTATTATTTTGTTACTAACATTCAACAAACACTCTAAAGTCTCATATTTCCCTTTTACTTTATGTTAAAAGTAAAAAGTAAAGTCTAGTTTAAGTTTCATATTGATTTTTTATTTTGTATTATTCTTTTTTGTTTATAGCTGACATAATATTTACCACCTAATCCTAAGCTCTAAAGTCTCTAGTTTAAGTCTCATATTTACTTCTTACTTTGTATTATTCTTTTTTGTTTATGGCCGACATAATATTTATTACTTTTTACTTTGTATTATTCTTTTTTTGTTTACTTTGTATTATTTTGTTACTTGACAAACACTCGACAAACACTCGACTTACAAGATCTCCCCATACTGAATTGTAAAACGCCTCTCGACGCAATAATGAGCCAAAACCTATTAACGAAGTGTGCCATCAATCACAGAAGCAAGTGTATAAAAGAGTAGACCACACATACTCTATTCATCCACCGAAGTTGAAGGACATCAACCAACTTGGAGAAGATGGACAGTAGTTATATTGGAGTTGATCTTGTGAGTCGTTGCTAACATTGGGTGACTGTTGTAGTCGGTTAGACGGTTGTGGCAGTCGAGATGGGAAACTGGTGACAGTCAGAGTCGACTGTGGTAGTCGGTTCACTAATCAAATAATAACAACGATGTCAAAGAACACACTGAATGAGTTTATTTAGCTCGAATTTTAATATTTGCAATAGGTCAACCATATTTTTAAATTTGGTTGATATTTGTCTATAAGTGAATATCAATTATTTTTAAATATATTGATTTGCGGATATGTTTAAAAATGTAACTATTACTAATTCACAATACATTAGCAATGACTTTAAAGCATCAAATTTCTATATGCAGGCATTGTTAATCGACAGATAGGGTCGGTGGCCAACTGGCATATATTTACGTCAATGGATGGCAGTCTATGCAGGTCAATGGCTTTAGCACGAGACTAATAACTGCTTGTTCGATAGTGGAGTTGTTCCGATTACACAAATATAAAAAACAGTCGGCTGTATAAAGGGTTAACCTCAACCACGACGAAAGTAAAGAATTAATCATCTCGTCTCATGACAAAACATTCTTCTGGTATCATTTAATTTTTCAATCTCAATCGATTTGGAGGGAAGCTCCGTATATTATATCATTCGACAATAATTAACAATTTCTACTTGGGTACTTGACCCTCTTTTCATTGCATTGCCACCGCTTTCAACTGATGGCTTCCTTCAAATACTAGGATCCACACAGAAATATATTTTTTCATTTTCTAAATAACACACAATATTTACAACTTGCACAAGGTCCTTGCACCGATGCAATTTTCTCTTCAAACCGTCAACACAATATTAAGAATCCTAGGAATAGATGTCTCTTGTAACAATTTCAAAATAATATAAAATAGTCGCTGTGAAAATGTAGTAAATACGTGAAGGTGTTAACTCTCTAGTCTACGACTTTCATCTGGTAGTGGAAAATTATTTAGAGGAGCATCTTGAGCAAAGGTCGGCTATCAAGTTTATGAATAAAATGGAGTGGAAGAAATTGCTAGTAGGTCCGCTCTTCAAGTCAAATGATGAACCAACTCTATAGGTACTAATTTTTTTTTTTTTTGCAACAGTGATCTCAAACAATAACAAAACACCGAGAATAAAAAATAGCATATCTTCGCTCTCTATGGGAAGCCGTTGTTAATATTTTCTTGCAGGCTTTTTGCCACCTCTCCTTCTCTTCCAGGTCCAGACCACCTCCATCCAGTGGTGCTGTCACCCAGACCGGATAGAGGTCATTGGGAACACATGCAGTCAAGTAGAGGATATAGATCATCAACACAGAATATGGAGAAAAAGACGTCTAATCCGATTGTATTCATGTAGTTTATAGGTATTTGTACATAACAGATATGGTTGGAGTGGTTGTACATAACAGGTATTTGTCTAATCCAACTAATCAGTCGTTTAGTTTATTCATTACATAGCATGTTAGTGCATGATGACAATTAGGGCTGTAAGGTGTCTCTCCAATACTACTCCTTTTATAATTTGGTATTTCATCTATGTGCATCAGTACTTTTTATCATAGTAGCAAGATTCGAATACTGATTCGAACATGTTTCGGATACTATACCGAAAAAATACGTAACAAAAAAATCAAGTACCACTAAAATAAGATAGTAGACATCTGATAAATACCAAAAACATGCAATTTTAATTTTTTAAAAATAAGATTATATATAATCATTTCAAATTTTTACCTCTCATTTATTATTCATTGAAAACTTTAAAAATAAAAATTAAAACTACACAAATCTATTTTTATATAAAATGACTTAAAAGAATGATTTTATATAAAATGACTTTAAAAAACAAGAATGAAGAAACTACATAAATTTATTGTTTGATAAATAATAAATAGTAAAAAATAAAAATAAAATAACAATTACATATAAAATAAAAAAACTACATGTAATAGTAATAACCCAATAGTAATAAGGCACATTATTTTTTGTTTGAATGATGGTAAATTCTTATTTTCTTTGATTCACAATTATTTTTTCTGTTCGAGGGATGGTAAATTTATCAAAATTTGAAAAAGCGTTTTAAATTTTTTTCTTAAATATTTTTTATTAGTCGGCTTTATATTTTATTGTACCAATATAAATTTTATCTAAATTCAGTTCTATCAAAATTCAGTAAATAAATGGTTGACTGGTAAATAAATGGTTTACGAACCCGCTCGAATGTTCGCTACTACGACCATATCCTGGATTTTTCTCTTGATCTGGTTGGCCGAAGACATCCAAGTAGGTTCCAT
Organism: Larix kaempferi; assembly: GCA_027924585.1. Taxonomy (NCBI): domain Eukaryota; kingdom Viridiplantae; phylum Streptophyta; class Pinopsida; order Pinales; family Pinaceae; genus Larix; species Larix kaempferi. The sequence continues at coordinate 71,255,495 of BSBM01000361.1, read as the reverse complement.
CTCTTCCATTCTTCTACCTATGTCAATTGATCAATTATAGAACTAGAATTGTATTCATCTCTAATTTGCTAATCTTCCCTATAATTATGGTTGTATTTGTCATTAATCAAATTTTCTACCCCGTGTTTACATAACAGTTTGTCCTTTTGAATTTTTTTTTGTTGTTGTATGGTTGAGTCCATTAGGTCCTAGTGTTGCAACAACAATCTCTATTTGTAATTGATTTGTAATGTCTATTTTATTTTTAAATGTTTTATGAAAAAGTTAACATAACTTAGCAAATAATGAATCCATGATATGGTGTATGCACTATGTGTTCATTATGCTTAGATGTGAATTTAATACTTCACATAATGTAATTTTTGTAGACCTTGTGTTATCTATCAACAATGGGCTTATTAACTTCATCTATGTTGAAATATAACTTCATGTAGAATTATTGACAATTTTGCTTATAAAAAACATCATTGGTATTGGAGGTGTCACCAAGTATTTCTCCTTTACATTTATATCATTGCATTATTTCATACTAGTTGGTTCAAGACCTTTATGTGGACTACCTATGAACTATAGGTGGACTACCTGTGGACTACAAGTTAATCTCCTTGGTGATCAAAGTATATTATGCATTATAACTATTAAGTTTGTAACCAATGAATATGGTTGAGTTACGCTAGGTATTTTTGCTTCCAAAAGGTATATCGATTTATCTATTATTTTTCTAGAACCAAAGGTTATGCAGGTTCATCAAACCCCAGGACCTTCTCGAGACATTTAGTCGAAACAAAACAATCGACTAGCAGAACAATCCACTAGAGACTTGACTGAGTGGTCGAATGTTTGGTTAATTGAATGTTTGATGAGGCATTAATCAAATTGTCTAAAGCAACTGAGTAATCTACATGATGTTGTGGATTTACTAAAAATGGTTAGAACAAACGAACCTGATTTCTAGACTAGATCATCCTCACTTCAAGGGACTTTATTATATATGGAGTCTATAAAAATATCAGCTGATGGGTTGTATTGGTATCGAATTATGATGGTGATATCTTATGAGATAATGCGTTGTGATGTTCTAGAATAATAATGCATTGTGCTTAAGTCTCGTAAACAATGTATTTAGACACCACCTCTCTTCTTGGAATACTTATCCCTTCTGCCATTTTCTTTTATGTCATGTTGTTTAAAAAGGGTTTCCCAACATGGTATCAAATCTATTGGTTTTTTCCTAGCCTATTGTCTACAAATTGTGCTAAGTTAGAGATAGGATTAATCAAATATGGGATGAATACTTGTCGACTAATACATTTTCTTTGAACTTGGATTAGATCTGTTTGAAATGAGAAGGATGACTTCCAAGATAAAACCTGTTATTCTGAGTGGCTGTAACTTATCAATCTAGGCGTCAGATATGGAAATGTTATTGAAAAGAAAGGGACTATGACAATATACTAAGGTCTCTATTCCATATATGATTCATGACCAGGATAAATTTGTCATTGATGAAAATAACTTGATGAGGTTGTTGGGGTTATTACAACGTACATTTCATGGGAGATTTGCTTTGATTCAAGTGAGATTGACTCCACTCATGTACTTTGGAGTAAGTTGAATTCACTATTTGACAAGGTTAATGAAATTCAAGTGATGTAGATAGAGAAAGAGTTGATATCTCTAGAGCCCCATTCCTTTTCAAATAATTTAGGACTATTTGGCTTGCATCAAAGAACTACAATTGAAATGGAGCGAATGTCGCAATAGTTTTCTGAAGAAAGATGGATAGCTCATTAAACTGGTCCTAATGAATATGAGGACACCTTAAATAATGTATTCTCCTCTTCATTGCATGCCAATTTGATTTCACACAAAGAAGATAATAAGGATTTCACCTTTGATACACTCTATGATTTATTGATCAAGGATCAACGAAAGTTACTTGATGAAGGGAAGCTTGGTAGAAGATACCAAGCTCACTTGCTCAAAGTCAAAGTCAAGCAAAATTATAAGGAACATGTTCGACTGAATAAATGGCAAGAGTGTATGAACCAATCTATTAGTGGAAATACCTACAAGTCGACATCGACTAGGAAGAATTGAGAGAAGAGAACCTATCACTACCATGGAAAGGTGAGACATGTGTAGAAAACCTATTAGAAGAAGATAAACAACTTGGAAGAAAAGTTCAATCATCTTGAAGAAGGTGGATCAACAGGTCTCATGTTTAATTAACATATCTAGAAAAATTTATCTTTTATGTTAGCACTTCCTAAGAATTGCATGCTCATACCACTTAGATTGAGTGGATAGTTGATTTTGGTTTCACTCATTATATGGATAAGGATGCTTCTCTATTCTCTTGCTTAAGAGGAGCTCCATAACAAAATATTTATGTAGATGATGATTATTCTCTCATGGTTGTTGTAAGAAAAAATGTTGAATGTGTGCATGGTCGGATATCCAATGTCTATAATGTACCTAGCATGAGCATAAACTTGTTTCCAGTTGCTCAACTTACACATACTAAAAACACTGTTGAATTTTCGTCAGAGTGATTTATTATAAAGTTTTCAAGGCTTGGGGTGTGACTATTACTTCAATATACTTAGATCCCAAAGAAAATCTCTATAATTTATGTGACTCTCCTAGGAATCATTTTTGATTGACTCGACCGATTGCAGTCATTGCTTAGACTAACGAAAAAAGTCACATTTGGAATGAACAATTTGGACATATGAAATTTCGATGTTTGAAGATGATGGTAACAAAGGATATGGTTAATGGTCTCCCAAATACTATTCCACCTGATGGAGTTTGTAGAGGATCCATGCTTGGAAAGCATCCTCATGCACCCTTTGATATTAGGAAATCATGGTAATGAGAGGATTGACTAGAACTTGTTCATAGTGATTTTTGTTGCATGAAAACACCCTCATTAGGAGATGTTAAGTATATTTTAACCTTCATTGATAATTTATCCATATTTACATGGGTATTTTTCTTGAAAAATATGAGTCATGTCTTTGAAATATTCAAGGAATTTAGGGCATTAGCTGAGAAGTAATGTGATTGACCTATCAAATGCCTGAAATCAAATAAGGGTGGAGAATGTGTGAGTCGATAGTTTGAAGAATATTTCTTGCAAAATGGTATTTCTTCATAGGAATATGTCCATCACACCCCTCATCAGAATGGAGTCGCATAAATGAATAATAGGAATTTCATATAAATGGCCTGGTGCCTATCGTAGAATACAGACCTTCCAACTAAATTTTGGGCATAATTTGTTTAATTCTCAAACTAAATCTTGAACCTTGTTCCGACTAGAGCTATCAAATACATGGCTCCAGTCAAGAAGTGGCAAGGAAGGAAACCATATGCCAGACACCTCATAACATTTGGATGTGTTTCTTGGATGCATATCAATGATAACTGCATGAATAAATTGAATGCAAAGAGTCATACTTACATCATGATGGGATATTTTGATAAATCAAAAGCTTAGAGACTATTTGACATGGTCAAGCAACATATCATTCTAAGCATAAATGTGATTTTTTATGAGAATATTTTAGGTACTAATTTATTGAACTCCTTTGGTCTGTTGCACAATGATCCTTTTGATATTTGTGAAGAATATTGATCAACTCTAACCTTCTTTGAATTTTCAACCAGATTCTCCAATTTTGCACATGAGTAGATTGGAAGTTGGTGTCGATTTACATGGAATTTCGACACACCTTCTCATCAGACTGGTAATAACTATCCTAAATTATTGTCGGCTTGCCTACCTCGATGGGTTGTTAAAACAATTGAAGTTGTTGGACATAATGCTCGAGATGCTAGTATTGGTCGGTAGACCCATTCTCAGAAACAACATGGAATTGTTGCAGTGATGACACATCTTATTGAAACCTCTAATCCTGATAGTTATGATAATGCTCAAGGAGTGCATGGATGAGAGAAATTATGGATTCTTAAATTGATTATTTGAAGAAGAATCACACTTGAGAACCGATTTCTGGTTTGCAAGGAAAGAATGTTGTGAAGTGTCAATGGGTCTACAAGACAAATTTTAACTCCGATGATGTTGTTGAACATGAAAAGGCTTGACTGGAATCCAAGCGCTTCTCTTAGCAAGAAAGCACCAGCTACATTAAAACATTTGACCATGTTGCAGAGATGAACTCAATTAGACTTATTCTTTCATTTGTTGCTCGTTTTGGATGGGAACTTCATCAAATGGATGTTAAAAGTTCCTTTCTTCATAGAGACTTGTCTAAAGAAATATTCATGGAGCAACCTCTTGGTTTTGTGACAGACTATAGTCTTGTTTGTCAACAAAAGAGTCATTTTATGGTTTTAAAGAAGCACTCCATGCTTGGTATGAGAAGATTCATCATTTCTTTATTAGTATTGGCTTTAAACGTTATGAATTTGATCACACTATTTATGTATTACATGTTTATGTGATACTTTAATTTTGGCATTGTATGTTGATGATTTAGTCATAATAGGAAACAATGTTTCCTTGATTTTGCAGTTGAAGAATTTTTTTTTACAAGTTTTATGTGGATAATGTAATTGTTTTCATATATTGAATTGATTGCAATATATATTTATAGGATTTGTATAACCCACAAATACTTTATATGACACATTTATTTTACAAAGTTTATTATTTATTTTTAATGCATTGTTTTATATAGGTGATGAAGGGGTCCATTAGACGACCCTAGTCCCATCATAACTTGTGAAAAATATCAACCATGCATTTAAATGCATTCCATAATGGAATGATTTGGGGAGTATTCATTTCGAATATGCATTGGGATTAATTTTGAAGGTGACCATTCAATGTACCATGGGATATATATACTCCTGGTTCTTGAAATGTCTGTCACTAAGAGGTTTTGCATTGAATTATCAACGACACTTGTTAACACTGAACTCAATTTATATGGACTTCATACACCATATTTACCATCGCAAGTAAGAAGTGGTACCCACCATAGATTTATATATTATACAGGTAATTTTTTTTATTCACTTTTACCCAACGATTTACTAATCTAGAATCTACAAGTGTTAAGCATCACGGATTGGGACCTAAGAAAACCTAGATTGGATTCTGATAAGCAGTGTTGTGTCTAGATAAAGTGGAGTACTATTATCATTGGTACAAAATGTATAGTATCTCTGATAGATCTAAGGGTCAAATGGTGTTTATCACAAGAACTCTGATCATAATGTTTGAAGTTGTACATCAAGCTTAATTTTGTTTTCTAATCGATAGTTTATTTATATCTAGGTAACTTGTTCTTACATTAATTCTTACTATATCCATTATTTTTTAATACATTACCCTCTCTGTAGCTTTGACGAGGGTATAATGAGGGCCTTATGTTACCTCTTTTCGTCAACTATGTAATATTGTTAAGTCCTAAATGTGGGCACATTTCCCCTATATAATGGTGCATTACATTAATTTTAATGTCGGCTTTGGTACATTAGTTGTAATTGTCATTAGTATGGTTATATTAGTTATGTCTTCTTGGGTCAATGAGTTGTAATTGTACCTCTTAATCTCCTATATATAGGAATGATATATTTTTATTTGAGTATCATATCTTGTATTGTCTTGTGTACTCAGACAATTATATAAGAAGGTTTCCCCATCGAAGAGGCTTGTTATTCATCTATATTGTTCATTAATAAGGCATGGAGTACTCTTTCTCATCTATCTCTCCTCTTTTCATGCACTTTTTGGAAAAAAAAATTCTTAACATTTAGTATCGGAGCTCTTTCCTTGTGTTTGGATGCTTCAAAACAGGTCATCTTGGAATTTTCAATATATATTTGTTTTTGCAAAGTTTCAGACAGCGAGGCTTGGAACACATTTAGGAAACAAGTTGAAAAATCTGTGGTGTAATTTTTAGATCCTACCCCTTATAGATTCATAGTTTTTTCATTGGAAGTTAGGGTTTCTAACTAGTCCAATAAATAGTCTCAAACATATGTGATAGGTAAAACTATTATATCCGGGAATGTGAGATCAAAATTGAGTGAGACCTATTTCATCAGAAAGAATACATACCAAGGTATCATTCATAGAATTTTTAGACTCATATATGAACTATTGGACATGTGGAAATCTGTACAAGTTCTCTCTTCTGAAAGGACAAAAAATAACAAGTGTTGAGATATTTTCCATATCCTTCTTTCACATCAGAATTAGGTTATACCTATGGCATAGCAGAGAGGAGATATCAGGATACACTAGGAAGGATTTAAAGACTCAGAGGGTCAAAAATTGCAGAGATATCTCAATTGGAAGGTCGGCTCGAAACGCAGTCTTCAAATCAGGGTTTTATAAATGTATGCCATTTTAAATTATACTATTTTTTAGTATAAGGATATATTTGAGGTGAACCCTAGGGTTTGATAACTATTTCTATGATTGAAAATGTGGTAGAATTTTATTCCTACAGATAGGAGGAAAACATCATGGACAATAATAAGTCTCCCTAAAACCTAGCCCAAGACAAAAGTAAACAAGTGGTTGTTATATCTCCTAGATCTAGCACGCAAATGCAAGAATAGATGAAAAGGAAAGAGGGTGAAGATAGATGTCTCACCTCAACCAAGGTGATTGTACTTGCTGCTCCTTGTTGATGCATCTCCTTGCTTGATTATCCAAGTAAATGAACCTGTAGATAAAGGAAAAGGGACAATCTACTTTCCTAGACTAGCACGTTAGGCTAAATCTATTCACTTAAACAAGCAACAAATTCAAATATTCCAACATGAAACATACAATTTGGGAGAATAGGCCAAGTTATTTATTGGAAATCAACGAGAAAATGATACAATGAGACATTATACCCACGGGGGTTCACTAGCAAGGAAATATCATATCACATCCATTCATATTGGGGGTTTGAATAGTCTTACAAATCTCAAAAATATATTGCCATGTATTAAGGGGTCAACGGGGGTTTTTAATTTGACATAGTAATATAAATATTGGGGGTTATTTTATTTGGGTGGGTTGAGGAATAACCTCCAAATCATGGGATGGATTCATACCTCCAAATCATGGGCTCAATTCATACCCACCTAAGACTTAAGGAACCTCCATTTTCATTTGATATTACTTATATTCCTAAGTTTTGCATAAATTTGATAATAGTGTAGAAATTATAATATCACTGGAAGACTTTTTGGATTATTGGCCTTGAGCAATACTCATTTAATAGCTTATTTAGGATTGGTTTGAAATGATGTTATGTTGTTTTCCATATTTAAGTTAAGAGATGTAGCTAAATGGGAGTTCCAGAGTTGAACACTTGTATTGTATTTTTTGTAGCCATTTGAGTAAAAGATCTAACTCTTCATTTTTTAGGTTGGGGTTTAGGTGTGTATCAAGATTCAATCAAACCTTGATCCATGAAAACCAATAAAAATGAGATCAATCTTTCTTGAATAATTATTTCTTTCAACTTTTTCTATTCTTCTTTAACATTTTCACATTTCCAGTTAGGAATAGTTGCTAGATTGAGTTATATTTGGCACACTCATAATTATAATTTCAATTCTTATATGCAAGGCATTCGTCTTAATATTGTATTGGAACTGGCATGAACATAGGTGAAAATATAAATTCTTATTTACATACCCTATGTGTTATCGTTACCATGAAATGGTATCATATAAGTTTCACCACCTGTGTATCTTTATAACTATTGCATGCTTGAAAACTAACAATGGATATTTTTCCCTATCCTGTAAATATAAACAAAAAATAAAAACAATATATAACCTAAGAAAAGGTAACTAAATTTTTTTAATTCCCTTGATTGCAAGAATGAATGTAGAGGATGTGGAGGAAATCCATTATATTGCATCTTGCAAATGACCCAAATCCAAGCGATGCACATGATCATATGGTGTTATTGGAAAGTAAGAGAAATTTTGCTATGTTCATTTGGGTTCAAACATTCATGATGCTTGTTTTGATAGGAAGGTAGGGGATTCCATCCACGAAAGGGTTTCAATTTTGCATTTTTATGGAGTTTAATTTATTAAGCTTATAGAAAACATGAGCTCTCTATGGATATACTTATATTTACATGATATAAAACTGGTAGATTGGAAGGTTGTGGTATGAAACATCTGCAATTCTCATATTTTCTAAGCATTGCACTAACCATTGGACTATCAGCCTTTTACATTCTTTGTTATGTTGATATCTTGACTGGGTTTCCTTTTATGCATTTTTCCTTCCCAGTACTATTTTTTTGGGTCTTCCACTATCCAATGCTACAAATTGATCAGTCACCCCTGCAATCCTAGTGGGATCATTGCTAGCATTATACTATTATTTTATTTAGCATCATGTTTGCTTATACTAAGATGTGTTAGGGATCCTGTTTGTTACAAATTGATAATATGATATAAAGGGGGTATTAAAATGGGTTGATCAAGATGGATACATACAATATATGGTGAAAATAAGGGTTTTCTTAATTGGAAAGGAATATTGGGAGGGGGTTTCAACAATAAAATTTTAGGAGGAATTTTCCAATATTTAGTGAAATTAGGGATATTATTTAATATCATGTGAACGATCATGCTATGTAACAAGTTCACTGAGTGAACCCCCCATGATTATACCTGAGTTCATTTTGACAACATCTCCTCCAAATCCTTCTAACAAGCCACCTTTGAGAATCTTAAGAACATAAGGACCTCCTCACTTAGCAATTCTGCAACTATAGTTTCCACTTATTCTCTATGTTTCTAATCCCCAAAACCAAAGAGCAATCGTCCTTATGTAGTTTGAGGGAGCTTAACCATCACGGATACGAATATGGATCATGAGAGGAGGATATGGATCTAAGTAGAAAAAAGTGGATCATATGATATTCACCTAATTCCTTGAAGGGGGGAAAAAATGACACTTGAAAGTAATATGGAATCCTCGATATAGGAGATCCCTAGATCCATGGAAAAATATCATCAACAAGATTTTTGCACCCTGATAACTAAGCATAACACAAAGAAGATGTAATTTTCACACCCCAAAAACTAAACAAAACATGAAAATGTTGTAATTTTCACACCTCCATAACTGAACAAAGCACGAAAATTCCTCTCTGGATGGCTTAAGGTGGTTTGGTGAAGTGGCATTCGACCCCATTAGGCTAGGTAACTTATCCAACTTGGACGGGGAGTAATCACACCATGTAATGAGGGGTCTAACACACCTAAGAGGTTGTGAAACTCAATGCTTCCCATGGTGGTAAAGCATGTGCAGTCATAGATGAAAAAATAAGGTATAACACAAAATGCCCCGACAAAGGTAGTGGAAAAAATAACACTCCACTCAAACCACCTAAGGATTCATCCCATACTTACAATGAAATGGAAGACCTATCTTTTCAAATGTCCAAGTTGGAGGAAAATATGAAAGGGTCTTTGAAAATAGGCGATTTACTAAATCTAGAGTAGAATTTGATGAGACATATCGAGGAAAATATGAAAAATATTGCTAATATCATCCAAAATTCAAAGGATACTCTCCCTACAGGTGATGATGTGTTCTAGAGTACTCTAGAGGACAAGAATAATAAACATCCCCATAATGGAAGTTATCAGGGATGGTCACCAAGGGGTACCCAACTTACCAAGATTGACATGAGAAAGTTTGATGGCAATGATCAAATACCATGGATATTCTAGATGGAGCAATTCTTTGATCTACACTAGGTGCCAACTTTGTAAAAGGTAACTATTGCATCATTATTTTTAGAGCCCGATCAATTTGTATGCTACCAATGGCTTTGTGACCGAAAAAATGACTCTATTATATCCTGGTCTATATTCATAGAAGAATTGATTACACATTATGGGGATATTAATATAAACACCTTCTTTATCCAATTAATAAATCTTAAGCCAAAGGCTCCTATTACAAAGCACATCAATCAATTTCAGAAGCCTAGTCTTCGAGTGAAGAACATTTCAGAAGATAATTTGTTGGATCTTTTTATTGGAACCTTGAAGGATAATATTCAACATGAGGTGTGTCTCTTTGATCCACCATCCTTAGAGAAGGATTTAATGGTGGAAAGGAAGGTTGAAGGTAAAAATATGGCGATGGCTGCTAGAAAGACCCAATGGCTGCTAGAAAGACCACCTCCAACACATATAGAGAGAGTAAGGTCCCTTTTTCTAACCCCCCTCAAAGGTTGACACCTCAGCAACTAGATGAAAGAAGAGTAAAAGGCTTATGATTTAATTGTTATGGAAAGTATAGTAAGGTACATAAGTGTGGTGAGAATAAATTATTCTACATATATTTTGAAGAGGAAGAACCAAAAGAACATGAACCATCTCAAGATGAAGAAATAGAATATAGTACTTCGGAAGAGAGTACTTGCACCATATCTTGTCATGCATTGGATAGGATGAGCACTCCTCAAACTCTCAAGATAAAAGGATATATATGAAATAAAAAGGTAACAATGTTGATTGATTTTGGTAGTATTCATAATTTCATTTACTATAAATTAGCCAAAGTTCTCAATTACTTTGTATATCCAACACCATAATTTCAAGTAATGATTGCATATGGAGGAACTATCAATTTCTTAGGGAAATTCCATAATATCAATCTTAATATGGAGTAATATGTACTTAATAGTCCAATTATTTCCATTCCAATGGGTGGTGTTGATTTTGTCTTAGGAATTCAATGGTAACAATCATTGGGAACAATGGCTTTTAAATTTTAGAAGCCTTTCATGAAATTTTGATGGGAAGGAAAATAATGTGTGTTAAATGGTATCACATGAAAACCAAGCAAGGTAATAAGCTCTAATGGTATGACAAAATCAATAAAAAAGGACATCAAGGTATAATTGCACAATTATGCTCATTAGATGTTCAAACATCTAAGTTTCCTATTTCCCCATATCTCCAAAGGGTCATTAATAAGCATTCCAAGGTATTTGAATACATTTCAAAAGGTCTTCAACCTATTCGAGATTTTGATCATGCTATTCACTTAATTCTAGGAAGTGTTCCTCCTTACATCAAATCTTATAGATACCCATATGGCCAGAAGAGTGAAATTGAGTGTATGGTTGAAGAAATGTTAGAGGATGGCATAATTAGGCCTAGAAACATTTCTTACTCTACACAAGTAGTAATGGTACACAAGCTATATGGATTATGGCGCATGTGTCCATATTATAGAGATCTCAAGAACATCACCATTAACTATAAGCTTCCCATTCCTGTCATTGATGAATTGTTAGATGAATTACATGGAGTAGTTCTCTTCAAAAAGTTGGATCTTTGTTCTGAGTATCATCAGATTAGAATGAATTATGAATACATCCCAAAAGCAACATTGAGAACTCATGAAGGTCATTATGAATTTCTATCCATGCCATTTGGTCTCATGAATGCACCTTCAACATTTCAACGTTCTATGAATTTTCAATCCTTTCCTTAGAAATGTTGTGCTAGTATTCTTTGATGATATATGAATCTATAACATTTCTTGGGAAGAACATATTCAACATGTTGACATTGTACTACAACTACTAAAGAAGCAACAACTATATGAAAAAACTTCCAATTGTTTCTTTGCGGTAAAGGAGGTAGAGTATTTGGGTCATATTGCTTCTCATGAATGTGTCAAGGTATACCCTAACAAAATTAAAGACATGATGGACTAGACGATTTCAAAATCCCTAAAGAATCATTGAAGATTCTTAGGTCTGACGAGCTACTACCACAAGTTTGTTCGGAACTATGGAAGAGTAGTAGAGCCTTTAATAGAATTATTGAAGAAAGATGCATTTTCTTGGACTCCAGAGGCAAATCAAGCATTTGAACAACTTAAAGAGGCAATGTGCATAGCTCTTGTTTCGGCCACAACAAACTTCACAAAAACCTTTATTGTAGAATGTGATGCTCTAGGAAATGGAATTGGTGTTGTTTTAATGCAAGAAGGACACCCACTTGCTTTCACAATTCATTCAATCAAGGGAAAGAACTTACAGAAGCTCATTTATGACACATTTATGAGAAGGAAATGTTGGAAATACTACATGCTCTTAAGAAATGGAATCCTTACCTAATAGGTAGGAACTTCAAGGTTGAAACAAATCATGATAGTCTTAAATATTTCTTGAAACAAAGACTATCTTTGGAAGAGAAAAAAAAATGGGTAACCAAGATGTTGGGATATGACTTTGAAATCATCTATCGAAAAGGGAAATACAATGTGGTGGAAGATGTCCTCTCTGAAAATATGAAGATGTTGGGGCATTACTTTGTGTAATTTCCATTCTTTAACCCGATTGGGTAGTAGTGACAGGGGAATAATGGAAAAATGATCAATTTGTGTGGACTCTCATTCAAAAGATACAGAATGGTCCAAGTGTATCCAATACTTTTATGTGGAAAAATGATTCACTATGCTATAAGGATCTCTTATATTTATGAAAAAATACCATCTCAAACAAAAGGTCCTCTTGGAATTACAAACCTCTCCTGTAGGTGGGCACTCTGGATTCTTGAAAACTTACCACATGGTCAAGAAGGACTTTTTTGGGAAGGTATTAAATATCATGTTCAAATGTTCATGGTGGAATTTTTGGTTTTCCAACATAATAAGGGTGAAATAGTTAATACCACAACACTTCTACAACCATTAGACATACCTTGCTAGCGCTGGGAGGACGTCCCAATGGATTTTAGCATAGGTCTACCCAATTCAAAAGTAAAGAATGTTATTATGGTGGTTGTTGATAGACTCATGAAGTATGCACATTTTGGGCACTCTGTGACTCTTTTAATGGAAGTACAATCGATGTAGGATTTATGGAAATAGTTTAGAAGTTACATGGAAATCCAAATATTATTATAAGTGATAGAGATCCAATTTTCACTGGAAAATTTTTGACTGAATTATTTTCTTCTTTGGGTACCCAATTGGCTCACATTTCATTTGATCATCCTCAACCGGATGGGAAAACTAAGATGCTGAAAAAAATTTGGAAGGCTATCTTCGTTGCTTTGCATCGGATAAACAAATAGAGTGGGTGAAATGGTTGTGTTTGTCGGAATGGTGGTACAATACTTCCTTCAATACATCAACAAAAATGTCTCCATTTATGGAACTTAATGGGTACCATCCTCCATCTATCACATCTCCCTTAAAAGGAAAATATGAAGTTCAATCCATGGAATATCATAAAGAGAACCAACAAGAAGTTCTCTAGATGCTCAAGGACAACCTGGCTATGTCAAAAAATAGGATGAAACAACAAGCTGATCAACATTGTAGTGAAAGGAGTGTCAAAGAGGTGGATTGGGTATTTCTGAGGCTAAAACCTTACAAGCAAATGTCCGTCAAGAAACTAAATAAGGAAAAAAAATAGCACCCAAGTATTATGATCCTTATAAAGTGTTGCAGATAATTGGCAGTACGACTTAAAAATTGAATCTATCTTCATTTTCAAGAGTACATCTAGTTTTCCATGTTTCTTGCTTAAATAAGGTAATAGGAGACAAGATCCCAATTCAAAAAATATTGTTGGAGATTTATGAAGAAGGAAAAGTCATATTGGAACCTAAACAAATAACTGAAAGGAGGACCAAGCAGTTACAAAATCAGGCTATTATGGAGTGCCTCATCAAATGGAAGAACTTACTAGTTGAAGATTCGACATGGGAAGATGATTCCTTCATACAAAAGCATCCACAACTAGCCAAGCATTGAGGACAACACTTGTTTGAATGGGAGGGGCATACCAAGCTCTAAATGTGGGAACATTTCCCCTATAATGTGGTGCATTACATTATTTTTAATGTCATCTTTGGTCCATTAGTTATAATTGTTATTAGTATGGTTATATTAGTTATGTCGGATTGGGTTAGTGATTTGTAATTGTACATCTTAATCTCCTGTATATAGGAAGGAGATATTTTGTTTGAGTATCTTGTCTTGTATTTTCTTGTGTACTCAATACATTGTATAAGGAGGTTTCCCCCTCGAAGAGGCTTTCAATTCATCTCTGTTGTTCATTATTAAGGTGGGGAGTACTCTTTATGGTCCATTTCTACTCTTTTCATGATATTTTTGGAAATTTGTTGCTTAAAAAATATATACAATTGGGTTCTTTTATCTCATAGAAAGGTTTCCTTTCTGCATAACTCCCATTTGATTAATGTGAAAGTAAGGAACTTATTTTACTATTTTAATGTACTGATGTCTTATCTTAACCTACATTGTAGAGTATTGCTTAATATAGGGTTCTTAGTAGAGAGACTCTTCCTTTGAATCCACTTAATAAAGCTTACTCATTATTTTTAAATAAATCTCCTTATTAGTCCCTGCCAAGAGCAGTGCAGGGGCTATAGGAATCGTGTAGGTGGATTGTATTAGTTTTTACACTGTTTCCAAATTATTATACCCTAATTTTTCGGCCTCCATTTTCATTTTCATGTATTTTCCTATTTTTCATCTATTTATCATTGAGATCACTAGAAATATCACTTGATCCAAATTGGGGGCTATTCCTATATGGTACCTGTCAAACTCTGCATATTTGTGCTCTTTGATTAGCGATTAATTTCTCCTTATTCCATATTTTTATTGCTATAACATTTATTTTCCTCTCTTCAATATAAGATTTATTTCTCCTTTCTGGATTTCTTCAACAAGAATTAAATACGACAAAACTAGCCTCATTTTTAGAGTGCCAGAGCCCTTTTCATTTTATGCCGCTAGATAAAAAACATATCAACACATACCTACTATCATTCAGGTTGATATATATTGTAGCAATCGGTTTTCAACATCTACTTTTGAGGTATATCAATTTCAATTGCAAATTTTACAAAAGAACTCAGAATCTACTACATACTTGTGTAGGGTAAGATTCTTTGTCTTCCTACCACTGTATAAGTTATCTGAAACTTACCACATCCACTCACTTGGGATGTTTTCATGTATGTAATATTGGTCACGATAAGTTAATATTAAATTTAGGAAAACCAATATTTTTTATCATGATCGTGATTGGTGTATTTTGAAATATCCCTG
Organism: Larix kaempferi; assembly: GCA_027924585.1. Lineage (NCBI taxonomy): Eukaryota > Viridiplantae > Streptophyta > Pinopsida > Pinales > Pinaceae > Larix > Larix kaempferi. The sequence goes on along the minus strand of BSBM01000361.1, from coordinate 71,240,368 downwards.
GTTTCAGAGTGATAGAGCCAGGTTGTCTTTGTGCCCATGTTATGTTGTTGTGCAAGTGCTAAATAAAAATACCTTTCGACATATACCTACCAACATTCTTGTATTTTTTAATACTACAAAACTAGCCCTAGTTTAAGAGTGCCTAAGCCTTTGCATTGTATCCATGTTATGTTGTTGTGAGAGCGCTAGAGGAAAGATACCTATCAGCATATGCCTACCAACATTCAGGCCGAGCATTGTAGAAATCGGCTTTCAACGCCTACTTTAGAGGTATGTTAATTTTACCTGCAAATTTTACAATAAAGTTCAGAATTTTGTTCATAATTAACTTCATATTTTTGTAGGCTAAGCTTCTTTGTATTCCTATTGTTGCTTAAGTTATCTGAAACTTACCATATCTAGTCACTTAGGATGTTTTCATGTATGTAATATTGGTTAATATATGTGTCAATCCTCATTTAATTCCTAGATTTTACACAAGTGATTTTAAAATTTTAATGTAATTTAGTTGAAGATATGTGCCAAGCCTCATCTAATCTTCTTTAATGTCACTCTATGTTTCCTTTTTTTAAATGTAGCAGATGACTTAATTTAAATATTTTACAGGAGATTTAAAAATTTTAATGTAATTTAGTTGTAGATATAGGTGTCTCTCAATCTTTATTAAATTTGCTTTTTTCTTATGTGCTATTTTCCTTTTTTTGGACTAACTGATGACCTGCTTCAATTTAGTTGGAGAGATAGGTCTGAGAATTGGCCCCTAAACAACCATCTAAGAGAGACTATGGACCGTTATTGAGAGTTATCTCAGTAGATATAACGAAGAGAGATGAAGATGCCATAATTTCAACCTTATGTTAAATAAAGCATGTTGTTTTTAAATTTCAAGTCACACTTTTTCCATACATGGTGTTGTAGGACTTGTTACACCACCCGTCCTACAAAGAGAAGCATGCATTAAGCTCATACCTTTAGCAACTGATTTCTTTGACAGTGTTGATAGTTGCAGACTTCTGAAACTGGAAGGCACCGAAGGAATTCTGTCTCTTGACCTCAAATTTAAAAATTTGCGGCATTTTTCGACGACAATTTTTTTTCATGTGTCAAAAGACTAGGAAGAATTGGCATATCATTGGAATAAATTCTCTTTTCTGCCATTATGAGTCCAGGTGTTCAAAGATTAAATATTTTGCTCGCCTTAAGTCCTCAAAAATTACTCCATTGTATAGAGCTCCGCCTGTTTACTTTCCTTTTAGATTTGACATGGCTTAGAGATGGGACCCTCGAATAAAATGCTAAACATTCCATCCCTTTATCTCAAAATCCTTTATAAATTTTTCCTCCAAAATCGCTATGTTCTACGTCCTCAATGCCGAATATGGTCTGCAAGATGCTCCATTATGCTCCACACCATAAATTTGAGTGCAAAACCCATGATATCTATTCACTTAATCCTAAGACCAAATTTCATGGGTAAGTTCTATGAAATGTTTATGGAATTATTGTAAAGTCAATGAAACTTAATCACCATGTCTTGATAGAATCAATTCCAATCTGACAGAAAACTATTTTAAGAAAGACAATTTCAAATAAATTTTTCTCGTTCCTACATAGTTGATGGTTGTCCACCAACATTACATGGTTTCATGTAGAGACATATTGTCCAAGGCAATGTGTTGTGCTCTTGTGTTGTTGTGGTGTCTCCATGGACCCTTGTCAAATGACGAGATAGCTCTCTTTTGTATCTTAATCAAAATTATATTCTAGTATGGTTAATAAATAAAAGTTTTGTGAATGTTATTTGAACTTTTTATTATTAAGGTAGGGATATACTTTTCATTCAAAAATCAAAACACTTTGACTTGTATTAATCTTAATTTGAAACAAAATTTGTTATTATTTTTATAATGTTTTGAATATTTTGAATATTAAACATAATATTATGAAAAACAATTTTTTTTTAATAATTTTTAAATTATGAAATTTTGATTTTTTAATTGGATAAGTAAAACTCTGATGGAACATAAATCCCTGCACAAAACATTTTTATTTTCATAATTTAAAATTAAATATAATTAATTTTTAAAACAAAAAATCAAGAAAATTACATCTGTCATGTCCGTCCTGTCCGGTCGCTGAGATCGAAGCTCAGGGACAATATAGATTGCATGGATACTGTCAGTCATAATGGTGGAGGCCGCCGATTACTAAATGTAGTACGGGTTACCTATTTATCAAATGCTACACCGTGATTGTTGGCTGTGCCATTTCGCGGAGGTTGGTGGTAAAAAGTAGACTTTTAGAAGTAACAGATATTAAGCCAGAGTCTAAAGTGATCAAGAGCTCCCAATAGGTTAATAAAGGAAACTCAAATGTCGGAGTGGGCACTCTAAATCTCCGTATTTAATAACGTAGAGAATCTTCGACCCAACATTTAGTATTTAAACCTTCGAGTCTGTAAATGTCGAATCCAATCCAGGAAGTACGACGGGTGATGTCATAGTGTGTTCATAGTTCACGGAGGTTGAATTTCAACTTAACATTGGTATTGCACAGCTTGCTAGTGTGGAGGACAGTCGCATGGATTTACACAAGCAAATTCAATTTTTACGAAATCTAACTCGTCAGGCTTCGATATGCATGCGAGATTCACGGTAGTTCATTCATAGATTTTTCAATTAAAAACAAATAAGACTACGATGTATAAATATATATAGATATATACCAATGTTCCTCATTAAATTCAGTAGGATCGATTTTCGTTAGTATTGATAGAACTAAGGCTATATAAAAGCCCAGGTTGTGTCTGTCATTCCATAGTGTTCGTGCAGAATAGTACTGCGCGACGTGAAGGTGCAAAACATATTTCTTACTTGTCTATTCAGAACAACGAATTTCGCCTTCCTAGTCTCCAAACCAATAGAAAACCTGGAAGCTAGACTTTGGACAAAGTTTCTGATTCTGGTGCTGTGCAACCCTCAGTCCTTGCCACTGTGCCAGTTCCTGTTATCCATTAATTACTGGATTTGAAGAGAAATTTTGGTCGTGGAGTGATTATGATTCTGCCAATGGTTCCAATGGCCTGTCGAAGCTTCCGTTTAGTATAACTGATCTGGCATGCCGAGAATTTACAGAATCTCATCCTAGTAATGAAGCATTTTCAGACTATTTGCAGGTAACGGTAGTTTAGGAAATTTATGTTTACCTTAATAAATTCTCTTGTCGACACTAAAAATGAGAATCGGGAACTCGTAAAGCTTAAATCATTGACCATGAGATCCACAAGATTGTACTCAATTTTTTGGTGAAAGTTACAGGTCTTGGTTAGGGCATACAATACTTGTCGCTATCAAGGCAATTCAATTCCAAACATTTCCTTATTCCACCATGATTTTGTTGGAACTGGTCATGGACATCACTATGAGTAGTGGGTTACACCATTAGGGTTTTAAAAATGTCATTGATGCCCAGTTGAGAACTGACTTGTGCATGCGAGAAAACAACCCTAACACATGTAAAAACATTTCCAATGCATGGTTATTGTTAAATTTTGAGCATTTATTCACAATGCTCTAGGATCTTTATTGAGAGAATAACATTGACAGTATATCAATGCATATCAATCATAACAAGCATGTCAATCACCATAAGAAGCAAAAGCATGAGAGACAATAGACACAGATTTTCCATGGGGAAAACCCTAAGGTGAAAAACCCCACAACTTCCTCAAAGATAGATAGAGCAATAGCTCAACCAAAGTACAAGAGATAGACTCCTCTTAGTAGCTGATCCTCCTCCTCACATGTGTGCCACTTTTCGAGTGAAGGAAGTGTGAGTTCTGAAGTGATCCAAATAGAGATCTCCCGATCTCTATTTATACTTGTCCTGTTTGCCGAATAACCTTATGGGGCCAACTTGTCTAGCTAGGTACAATAACTTCATATTACATTATATTGGGTCGACCCGTTACAAGGTGGTCTAATAACCCATTGTAAAGTTAACACACTTGCGACACTTGTTAATACAAATGACGACACTTCCATATAGAGGAATAATACATCTCTATATTCCAGATGAGCTGAGAAGGAAATTAGAGAACTCAAGACATAAATGTATTTTTATTGGGTATTCTGAAGACACAAAAGCATACAAGTTGTATGATCTTGTCGCAAGAAAAGTTATCATCAATCGAGATGTTTAGTTTGTAGAAAATGAAGCATGGGATGGAACTATAGAGAAGAATGTTAAAATCATGTCACATGTTGAACATGATGAGATCGGAGAGGATGTGGTTGAGAATCCACATGCAAATCAGAATGTTGTAGCTCCATCTACTCTTAGGAAACCGTGACATGTTTCAGCACAAGGTAATCCGCCACAAGTCGCAGTTCAAGTTACTCCAACACACACACCTAGAGCGCAGCAAACTCTGTCAAGTAGTTCACAGAGTTCGAAACCAACAAATACGACAAGGAAAAGAAGTCCGTGTGAGATATATGAGACTGGTACACCCAATTCATTCTCAGTTTTTGCATTATTTTCTCAAATTAATCATTCGCTAACATTGGAAGAAGCTGTAAAATATAAATTTTGGGCACAAGCCATGGATGAAGAAATAGAATGCATTGGGAAGAATCAAACATGGGAATTAGTCCATTTTCTTATCGACAAGGATGTGATAAGCATCAAATGGATTTATAAGACCAAACAAGATGCTAATGGAAATGTGCAGAATCACAAGGCAATATTGGTAGCAAGAGGATTCACACATAAGCCTGACATAGACTTCAATGAAAATTTTGCACCTGTAGCACGAATGGACACTGTCAGAATAGTTTTGGCTATCGCAACACAAAAGAAATGGCTTTTTTATCAAACGGATGTTAAGTCTGCATTTTTAAATAGTTATTTGGTAGAGGAAGTATATGTGGAGCAGCCACAAGGCTATGAAGTCCCAAGACAAGGACACAAAGTATACAGGTTGAAAAATGCACTCTATGGTTTGAAGCAAGCTCCTACAGCTTGGTACAGTCGCATTGACTCTTGCCTCATTCAAAATGGATTTCACAGAAGTGAATTTGAGCCAAAACTATACACAAAAATCAACAAACAAGGTGATAATCTAATCGACTTCCTGTATGTAGATGATTTAATATTTACTGGTGATTATGGCATAGAGGAATTTAGATCAGTCATGAAAAGTGAATTTGAAATGGCTAATTTGGGGCTTATGAAGTATTTTTTGGGCATTGAAGTCCAACAGACTGAAAATGGCATATTTATATCTCAGTGGAAGTATGCAAGTGATGTCTTGAATAGATTTAAGATGTTAAACTGTAAGATAGCTCCAACACCAATAATAACAAGTTTGAAATTAAGAAATGATGATGATGTAGATCCTACACTGTTTAAAAGGCTTGTTGGAAGCCTTATGTATCTTACAGTGACAAGGCCAGATATCATGTATGGAGTTGGTTTAATCTCAAGATTCATGGAGTCACCAACAAAATCTCATTGGAAAGCAGGTAAAATAATTCTGAGGTATGTAAGTGGAACAAAAGATTTCGGTATTCTATATTAAACAACAGAAAATTTCAAACTCATTGGATACACTGACAGCGACAATGGAGGCAACATAGATGACAGAAAAAACACATCTGGCAACACATTTCATTTAGAAAAAGGTGTTGTATCATGGGATTCAAAGAAACAACCCATTGTAACTCTTTCTTCAGCAGAAGTAGGGTATGTCGCAGCTACAAGCGCTTCATGTTAGGATGTTTGGATGTGGAGAATGTTAAGTGATCTGTCATAGAACCAGCAAGAACCCACAACCAGAGAATTTTTTAGGGGCAAAATTTCGCCAATTGGCTATTTTTTGTTTTTTTTCTCAAAAAATAAATTTGTTATTTGGTCATTTTTAGTCTCTAATATCACCTATATTTACATAAAATGTGTTTTTTTAACATAATATTTGCCAAAATTCACAAGTTTTAGTAGTAAATTGTATGTTTCATATTTAATATTCGCCTACCTATCTATATATATGTTTTTTTCAATCCAAAATAATTGCCTATAATACTATACTTAAGTATAATATTAGAATCCTTAAAGGATACCCTGCCCACAACCATTTACTGCGACAACAATTCAGCTATCACACTGTCAAAGAATCATGTGTACCACAAGAGAACCAAGCAAATCAACACAAGGTATCATTTTATCAGAGAATTGATAAATAACAAAGAAATTTGTTTAGATTTTTGCAGGTCTGAAGATCAAGTAGTAGACATCTTCACAAAACAATTGGCAAGGGACACATTCCAATATCTGCGAAGTTGTTTGGGAATGACAAGTTCTGCACAGTGAACTTCGTCATGCACAAAGCATGTTTCAACTCTGAAATTTTTTGTATAATGATCTCCATCTGCTCATAATTAAGGGGGGGTGTTGGAAATATGTAATTATGATTTGATTGCACATCTAGTTTGCGTCGGCTCTGTCAGTCCCTCAGTCAGTCTGTAGAGTCACGGAGATGTCAGACTGTCAGCCAGTCTATCAGAAGGATTTGTGCACACTTCCTTGTATTTACTCAGCTGCGTTTGCATTCTGCAAGTCAAATGTATTAGGTAGAAATTAATTACAGTCTTTAATGGAGTTTAATAGCTTCCAGGTGAAGCGATCTCAAGTTTGTGTATAAATGAAAATCAAACACTAATAAACAAATAGAGATGTGTGAAAGAAAGGAGAAGAAGAATATGTCCGTGATGTGTTTGAGAGCCCAAGCTCTGTGTAATGCCACAAACTTGTTTTGTTTTACTGTGGTAATATAAGTCTATAGATGTTAGTTTCTACATGTCGCTTATTTTCTTCATATTTACATGTATAGGTGTTGTTTACATTTACGGTCCCATCAAAGTTCGAAAGCAAAGAAAATATACATTCACTGCACAGTTAATTTTTAATTGACTATGCGGTGTGCTTTTCCCTTGAAAGTCGAGACAATAAAGAGTTGTAAGATTCAAGAGTTCTAACTAGGAAGGTAAAAAATTGTAAATTAGAAGGGCAGTATCCTTCAACTAGAAGTCTAGACAGTAAAAAGTTGTAAGATTCAAGAGTTCTAACTAGGAAGGTAAGAAATTGTAAATTAGAAGAGTATTATTAGAAGAGCAGTGTATTCTATAATCTAGAAGGGGATGTGTAACTCCTTCTGTACTTATGGTTAAGTTGACATAAAACTAAACATGTTAGAAAAACTAAAATACTTACTCAACATTTGCATTCTCAAAAGGGTTAGCACCTCCATAGATTTGATCTCTTTAGAAGCTTAATAAATCTCCTTTTAAGATTGAATCTATGTTGATATATATCACATCATTTCAATTGATCGTAGCTCCTTTTAAGATTGAATCTATGTTGATATATATCACATCATTTCAATTGATCGTGGCTAAGTAAGTTCTGATTCATATTATAGAAATGCAATGCTATGTTCTATATCCCGCTAGTCTACTATAAGGATTTGAATGGTTAGTAGCTGAGAAAACATTTTGGGCTTAAATTGTAGGTGAGAAAACATTTCCTGGCGTAATGATCAATATGCCTACAGCCAAGGCCTAGTCGCCATCCCTTGGACTGTACAAGAAGTTTCAGCAGGTTTTAAAAAGTATTTTAGCAATACAAAAGAGCAATATACGAGATAACGTGGCTGAGGAACTTTCAGTATAAGCATCTTCAATCGATGTGCGATGTGTGGCATGTGCAGACCAGCTTTTAGAAAAAAATATTTCCGCCGTCCAGAATATGTTATTATGTATATAAACATGAAAAAAACTGATAAAGGCTATCATGATCGAATTCTGTCCATTATTCCGCATAATCAAAACAAAACAGAGCCTTATCGAATAATCCCAGAAGAGAAGAAGAAAAACAGAACCAACATGGTCTTAGTTATTAAATAAGATAATATCAATAATTCTTTTTCAAATTTTTTTCTTTCTTGTTAAATTGGGGGTTACCAATATATTTTTTAAGGATTTTAATATTATATTTTTATTAAGTGATTATTTTGAATTATTAAAAACATGTATAAAGTAACCTAATATTAAATATAAAACATACAATTTACTACTGAAACATATAAATTTCCACTAATAATATCATAAAAAAACATATTTTATATAAAATTTTATTAACAAATTACTGCACAAATAAAAATAAAGATATCAACACGAGCTCCACGCAATACCTGGATTGCCTAACATTCTACCCATAATTCCTACATATAATCACAAAGCACTTTGCTACCTGATGTGCTTGCAGGCAATCTCTTCCCCATCAGGTGGCCAATCTAATATTGCAAGACTTCATCAAACCTAATTTTTCATGTCTACGGCGCTGGTCATTGCAGGTTTGGCGAGGAAAGTGGGATTTTCATCTCCAACACTTTCGGCTCTGTATCTTCCCCCCCCCACTATTGCTCTCTTCAATCTGAGCATATGGTTTCCTGAAAGAGCAAGCCAGAATGAGCAACGCAATTACAATGAGACCTAGCATGGCAGTCACTCCGCCTATCAGATATGGAACCGGCGACTGCCTCTCTTGATGTGTAACATTACTGGCATTACCGGCCATCGAATGATATGCTATCATCATTCCAGTGCCTAGGATTCTGCAAAAAATGAATTCTCAAAAGTAACGAAAATTAAGCCAATACGCTATACTACAGGAGCGGATTATTAATTGTGTTGGAAGTTAGTTGGCGTGGATGACTTTGGGGAATCTCACGGGAAAGAGGACATGTCATTCCAATACATTACTCGCGGAGAGAAAAAGGATTGCATAAGTTGTGAACCCGTCTCTTTTCACAGGTTTTGAACAACCTCTGTGCGCCATTCTGTCGTGAGGGGACCATGGAGGCAATTTCCTTTCATCGCTCTGGGCTGTGAGAGTTAAGAGATATTAAATCTCTATCTTAATAGACCTACCCACCAAACGCAATATAGATTATCAACTACCCTTCTGTTTTTCTCTCTACGCGAAGAAGAAAATATCGAGTTCGTGAGTAGCATGATCGATCGACTGAGCCACTCGTAAAGTGAAGCGTGAAGGACGAAAGCTCGACAGAAGAGAAAAGGTAAAATTGCAAGAAAGTATAGTTGGCTGGCTGCCTTTTTTGGTCATGGCTGTTTTTTTCTGTCATGGATTAAGATTTAGAATTGCTTTTGATTTCTCAAGACAAATCAAGAGTGAAGAACGAACGTCCACGGAAGAGGAAAGAATTTTCTCACAGGATATTCTCGGTATGTGGTAGAATTGCAACAAAGTATAGTTGACTGGTTGTCTTTTTTGGTCATGGTTGTTTTTTACTGGTGGCATTTAACCAAAGGAACTGGCCTACTTTTCCTTAAATAATGGATAAGAATCAATTCTCATTGTCAATTTCACAATTGACTTATAACAAATTCTATCGTCTTCAAAAAAACATAATTTATTATAAATTTTGTCATCTTCAAAGAAAATAACATGATCTATTAGACACAAATCAAATAGATTAACCTCAATAAAGGTCATGAAAATATTTTGGAAGGAAGGATCAATAGTATGAACTGACCTAGATGGTTGAATGGGATGAGGTATCATTGGATATGTTGTGAGCACCCCTTGTGGTGGAAAGGGGTTTTTTAGTACCATCCTTTAAGAAAAGGCAAGATGAGGAGGTGGAGAACCATTTTGGCTTTTAGAGGCATCGATAGCTTCATGTTTGTTGGCCTCATCCCATAGTTCATGAGGTCTAGAAAGATGCACACAATGATGGCTATACATTTCAAAGACTTTGAAAAAGGTGCACAAATGCTAAGGCTATGAGGAGGTGGAGAACCATTTTGGCCTTTAGAGGCGTCGATAGCTTCATGTTTGTTGGCCTCATCTCATAGTTCATGAGGTCTAGAAAGATGCACACAATGATGGGTGTACATTTCAAAGACTTTAAAAAAGGTGCATAAATGCTAAGTCTATGACTAGGGGTTCTTATGCTGCTTTCCAGGTTTATTAGGATCATGAATTCGTACGATTGGGGTTACCTCTAGTATTTATAGGAGGATCAGGGGTTTGGTCCCCACCTTCTTGGTTTTGGTATTTTCCTATATTATTCAACTTTTTATTATTCTTGTTACGATTATGATGCATTGGTTATAATTTGGGCACAAACATAGCATGCATGCTTTTCTTGGCATAAACTTTCCCTTGAGAAAAAGGGGGCGATTGGGGATGTTGGTGTAGTATATGTCTTAATGAAGGACCATGAAATGGATAATAAGGTTTAATGGTTTGTAGTGCCACATATGCAATAGAAACACAACAACACATAGTGTGAGTACATGCGAGGCCAAGAACATTAGAGTACATGCGAGGCCAAGAACATTAGAGGCTTGAAGAGGATATTAGTAGGAGGTACTCATTATTGCATTGGAGGATGAGAACACAGGATCGACATGATAATAGGATGTAGAAGGTTAATGTGAATGAGAATGCTTAACACTAGTGGAATTACCACGTGAATAATTTCTCATAGAGGTGGGAAATTGGTTGTATGGATTAGGGGTGGGTGATATGACACCAATCACACCATATGAAAAATGGTATGCCCTTGATAAATCTTTGCATGAGGACTCACTATGGGATGCATCAAGGATGTATAATATATGTAACCAAACTGAGCATAGATGATATCATACTACTGAACCTTGAATATGATTTATTTTTCAATTTTTGATCATTTGAAGTGACATCATCAGCTATGACAAGCTGGAGTAAAGAATCAAGAACTAGTTGACAAAAATGAAATCATCCAATTGGATCTTTCAAAGACTCTTTCGAATTCGTCATTTATGGATATGGTTAGTGATATGGGTAGTCATTGTCTAATGAATTGACAAAAAGATCTTGATGCCTTCATCATAACAAATGGGTATTTGGAAAAAAGTGAGAAAAGTGGAACCTATGGACACAAAGTTAGTATGTATTGCATAGGGTTGCTCAATGTACAACCTTGTTTCTGCTCTAGTAATTTTCCTTTGGAATAAACACAAATAGATGGTATCATGCATTATTTTGTTAGAAGACCACCATAGATGTAAGGACATGATATGGTTGGAAGTGTAGTCTCTGATTTACCTCCAAACATGACGATGCATGAAGGTAATTTGGTGGGAATTTGAGGCCATGTAGGGTCATGTATAATGGGGTCATTAATTATTCTAGTCAAATCATTTAGGTTTAAACTAGCCATGAAAGAAATCCTTGACATGGGAACATCAAATGAGGTCACATGTGAAGAACCTGCAATAATTAATTAATGAAAACAAATGAGATAGCAGAAATAACATAACTCATAATCACTTTTATATTGATTGCAAGTCACTTCGAGGGGGAAACCTCCTTTGAGCAAGCTCAATACAAATAACTTCACGGTACCTTCATTGGTCTCAACACAAACTTATATACTAAGTCTAGGCCCCAATACCATGGGTCAATACCATGTGTCAATACAAACCATGGGCCAATACAAAATATGGATCAACAATTACTACAGGACGACTTACAAAGCATATGCGTCCAACAACAATAATACAAACTATGGATCAACAAATACTATGGGATGACTTACAAAGAATATGCATCCAACAAAAATATACTAACAAAGTAAATAGAAGGGTTGACATGGGTTCCTAACATCCCCTCTCCCTTAGAAAAAACTTTGTTCTCAAAGCTTTAGATGTGGAAATTGATGCAGAATCAGAAGGAGTGGTTCCCCTGTAGCATCCTCGGGTTGCATTCTGGCCCACTGATGCCTGTTGAGTTTCAGGGAGAATTGCTTGGAAGGCTGTAGACGAAGAAGGACCATATCAGCTGCATGAAAAGTGCACTCAGAATGGTGTTGATCGGCTTGTTGTTTCAGTCGAATTCTTGCCATGTGAAGATTGTCCTGCAGAATGAGAAGAATCTGATCGCGGTTTCGAAGAACCGAGTCGATTGCCTGAACTGGGGAGATACTAAGTGTGTATGGAAGAAGAAATGGCGGTGCCTATCCATAAATTGCTTCATATGGTGTCCTTTAGACATGGTATTGTACCACTGGAGCGCTTCTAGGAAATCCATAGAAATAGCTATCCACATCTGTGTAGGGATGGGCAAGTGTTTGACCAGTCTCGAAAGAAGTGTTGTTTCACCCTTGTTGACTTGGCAAGTATCACACTCAACCACCATCTGGTGAATTTTCATTTTCAGTCCCTGCCAAAAGAAGTTACATTGTTTCTGGTCATAGGTTTTGAGGAACCCAAAGTGCCCTGCAGATGAAGAAGCATGGAGTTCATAGAAGAGATAGCCCTGTTGAAGAAATTGCAACCAATTTGGAACAAGCATAGAAATAGCTGTAAGAGAAACTGGGTCATCAAATTGGCGAGAAGGAGCATCTGCCACCATATTTTCCTTACCCTTCTTGTAAGTAATCGCATAGTCATAACCCATGAGTTGGATAACCCATTTTCGGTGTGCTGGTGAGGAGACCCATTGTTCTAGAAAATGTTCCAGAATCTGGAGATCAGTCTTGAGGCAGAAATAATTTCCTAATAGGGATGGTTGCCACTTCTATATTGCATGCAAAATAGCCATCATTTTCTGCTGAGATGTAGATGCGGCTAAATGCTTATCGGAAAGGTCTCTTAAAGGCGGCAACCCCACTGGTGCAACAAAGACACCTGTATATCTATCCAAGGAAGTAGTGGAGACCATTGGTGGTTGCATCTGGATGTAATGGAGCTCAGCGATGACACCATGTGAATTCTTCTTAAGGATCTTTTCCAAGCGATGTGAACTGATGATGCGGAGAGACCCTTGTTGTAAGCCCATAAATTTTTGTTGTGTCCCATTGAATGAAAACTGCATCCAAAATTCAGCAAAATCCCAAGATGGGGCCAAGTGTGCGTAACCATTGAATGCCCAAAACCACATCAAATCTGCCTAGGGACAAGGAAAACATGTCAGAGCGTGGGTTATAATATTCCAGAGAGATACTCACATTGTGACAGTTCCCCTTGCAAATTAAGGTTCCCCCATTGGCAACCATGACTTCAAAGTTGGAGCAAGGATGGACAAAACAATCATCCTGTTTGGCGATCCGAGCGTCAATGAAGTTATGAGTGTTTCCATAATCAATGATTATTGTAAGAGGAAGCTTCTGAAGTAACCCCTGACTCGCATTGTTTGGGGGGTGGTGACGCTGGATAAAGCATGGAGAGATATCTCTGGGTGGTCGTCTTGAGATGGAAGATCAATAGGCGGCTCCTGAATGTCGACCTGATCATCTGGTGTATCTGGAGCATCTTCACCAACTTCAGAGGTGGGCAGAGAATCCACATCCAAGAGATACAACTTTTGTTGAACACATCTATGTCCCCGAGTGAATTTTTCATCACAATTATAACAAAGCCCTTTTTCTCTACGTGCCTACATCTCTGTTTCGGAAAAATACTTGATAGGAGTTGGTCGAGGAGTTGGCAAGATGGGAGGTCGTTGAGAACCCATATTTCAGAAGGGAACAAAAGTGGGTTTGGAGCGTTGTTGGGTAGCAATCTTGTCTTCTGCCAACTTGGCCAACCCCAAGGCTTCCATCATTGTGTTGGGACAGAACATTTTGACCTCTGTGCAGATTTCATCCTTAAGACCACTGATAAAACAACTCCTGTAGAAGCCATTAGACAATCCTTCTATGTGGTTGGCTAGTTTCTCAAATTTTGTCTGATACTCTCTCACAGTGTGTTGGCCTGATTTTACGAATCTAAGCCAATAAAGAGGTTTTATCCACACAATCAACTTAAAGCAGTATCCGGTGTGTTTGAATTAACAAGACCTCGCAGGTTATGGTCCTGCTACCAGCTAGTTTGTCTCTTAAGGAAACCTTTAAAACTAGCAAAATCTAACCTATTCTAATGTTTATCCTATCTATGTATTTACAAATGTCCTAAAGCTGCTTTCATAAAGAAAGACTTCAATTTTTGGGAAATTTTCTAAGTATGAAAGCTTAATTACAATATGCAGAATGAGTTAACAATGCTTAATAAAATAAACTAATTAATCTATCTACCCTATTTACCCTATCTCAGCTGAGAGCAAATCTGAAAATAAGATTAATCATTAATCGGATAACAGAAAATTGAAGTATAATATCAACAAAACATGTTTAAGTTATAACAACAATAACTCTGCTATATGTAAATGGATATGAGATTTAACCTAAAACACACAGTCAAATTTCACTTCCAGAACTGATTAATAATTATTGTTCAAGACAGTCATTCAAATTTGAGATAATGCTTATTTAAAATTCACCGTTAACATACAAAAGAAATTTTAAATAAACAAGAAGTTATATCATTCAAGCTAATGTTTATAGTGAACACACTAATGAACAAACCACAATGACATATTCATTCAATAACTAATCTTGAGACGACAAAGTGAGAAAATTGTTTAAACATTAGTATGGCACAGCATACAGAGTTTGCATATAAACAGAAGATGACCAACCGAAATATATGTATATATAAAAAAAACCCAAAAATGAATACCATTCACAGCACCATTCGTAGATATCCAGTATCATCCACAACAAAGCTTCAGCTTCAAGTTTGAAGTAATACTAGCAATAGAATATATTTAAAGAAGTTTTCTTCTACACTCCATCCATCCCGAGTTCATCAAAAATCTTCATTCATATACTAGTGAGAGTCGGTTTTTGCTATAAATGTTGCATGCAACATTATAGGAAACTACTTAACCATAAAAGCATCTAATTACACCAAATACTAAAAATAGAATCGACTAGCCTGAGTCGAGACATCTCAGAACATTCTTGGCCATTCAGAATACTCCAACTTGTAACAGATCAGCTATACTTTCATGCCAACGCATCCACCATGTCCTGCATTCCTGGAAGAAAGTGGTGATAAAACCCCCTGCATTAAATTCAATAAATACATTATATTAAAATCGATTTAACACAGTAAACCGAAATATTAAAACAAAATTATAAATGCATGCCTGTAAAATCTCCGACTTTACAGACATGCTAAATCAAAATAATCGTTACCTGTCAACAAGAAAAAGAACTATTAGGCTTCATTATGAAGAGCGACTACTCTTCTAGCTTCGGCCAATTTAGCCTTCAACCTGATAATTTTAACATTTTGTTTTTCAATTCGTTCCAATAGCAGCTGATTTGTTTTTAATATCGATTTCTTGGATTTCTTGAATTGATTCTTTTTCATGTTGGCCCTTTTCCACCTGTCAATCCATTCTAGCAATTCTTTCTTGAACGTTTTATTTTCTTATTCCAACAAGACCGTATACTGTTTGCGCTTTCCTTTAGACTCTGCCTTTTTATCCTGATAGATATTTCCTAATACCTGTTGTAGGGTTTCTTCTTCGCTAGCTACATGAGGAGAACGAGGACTGTCACAATGCTGATTGTGCAATGGTTCAAGTTCGACAATGTCAACATTTAATTTTGGTTGGTTTCCCTCGACCTCACCTGATTGCACATCATTCCCCTGCACAGTAGTGGAATTCCCTACATCCATTGTATTAGGGACAGGCATCAGAATATCGTCCTCAATATCTACAACTGCAGGTTCGGCAGCAGTAGATTTGGAAGTCTGTGGATCAGACCTATACCTTGGAGTATAATGAAGACTATGCATGCTTCTGGTGATTCTACGTGAAAACGATAAGTTTCCAACCCTCGACCCTTCCTTGTCACAAAAAACCTGAGCTAAACGATTCAACTTACGCATAGAAATTTTATCACATTCAGCAGGTTTAACAGTTTCGTCTTCGGCTGATCCCTCTTTTAATTTTACAGGGTTGCCATCATTCTTATCGGGTTCTGGTTCATTTAAAATTTCCCTAGAATTGCAAGGAACTGAAACCCTATCAGCATCTTTATCTACCTCATCGTCTATGGACATGGTTACGGCCTCTGGTTCATTATCCTCTGAGCTATCAACCTCGGGATTTATGATTTTTTGTTTTCTACGAGCTCGAGGAGATGGATTAGGCCAATACTGCATTGGCCCCAATTTACAATCGACTAGAAATTCATCCCAAGACAGACCTTTTGCGGATAATTGAAATTGCAGTAAAATTTTAATCAATCCATGGTGACACAGACTATTATCAGGGTTATTGAAATTCCTTACAGACTGTGACATTTTCTTAAGGCTTTTCCACAAATAGAAGGGCAAATTAAGTTTATAACCCTTTACGGCTAACAACAACCGTAAATGATACAAGTGCAAATGGGAAAAACGTCCACAACAGGTTACGTACCTTACCAAGCTTTCATAGTAAGCTCTCCACTCAGGCTTTAGGAATTTTACAGGTACGCCTACCCTCAATTTCGTTTTATCTGGTAAAGGCGTAAACAAAGACAAACACTTCTTCTTATCAACCATAAGGCCTTTAAACCAGCGTTCTCCCACCTGAGGAAGTTTCGTGGCTTCAGCAATTTTGTCTTCATTGACCACAAATTCGAAACCCCCAATTCGCACCCTGTCATTTTTAAAACTCATTGCAAACATTTTGGTAATCTCCACATGATGCCCATCAAAGCTTTGAAAGAAATGCGTCCATCCCATTTTCTCGAATTTCTGGGCAACCTCCTGATTGGCTTCAATAATTTCATACCCTGAGATTTCAAAACGATTCAGAGGAGACATGGTTTCTTCAGCACTGTCTGGGCTTAGTCGTGGAATGAAAGGGAAAGTGAAAACAGAGGGAATAGGTATCCACACACACGACATGCTAGAAAATCTTCACATGCTTCAAATCTGATCAAAAATCAAATCTCTGAACCTACCATTTTAGCGGGATGGTGATAAATATTACAACTTTCATGCTACACCATGGCTTATGCCAACTTATCTGCATTTGGCCATGCCCAGTAGTGATCACCACTTAACTTGGCGAACCGGCGATATGAAGACTGCTTAACTTGGCGAACCAGCGATATGACGACTGATAGAACCATTATTACAATCATTGATTATTGACAGTGGCTCATAATTAATAGGTACGATGGCGTAGTTTGAAATGAGTGTTAGCAATTAACACTGTCAACATGGTTTTGCCAAATGCATACAATTGTCGACTCTGTCAAGGGGTGAAGGCCACGTTTCCATACCAGCTCACCGATCCAAACGTTTATTGATTTAACCGTTGATTTAACGCATGGCTAGTTCATCAAACGATCATCATTGTTCTATGATGTTACGTCGTGATATGAAGAATAATAGATTGCGTTTTAAGGTTGAGTAGGTATTAATCAAATGGCCAGCTTGGTGTTTATTTTATGCATATGTACAAACTATATATATATACAACACTAAGTCGAAACCTTTATACATGCTATTAACACACTATAGTATATATCATTATATAGGGTATTTATCATATGTGAAATATTTCCTATACAAACCTCGTTTATTGATTAACTATGATATTGACAAAGTTTATGATAAGATATTCCTTATGATATTAAATTCCCAAATTCTCTTAGTCTTGAGACTAATAATACCCTAAACAACGTGTTTTATGATATTTCTTTGACACAAAAACCCTTAAGTCACATAAACTCGTTTCAATATTTTAAATAATGTTAATGAGAATTTACGAAACTTATCAATCCTTCATTCAAAAAGCCAAGTTTGATAATCAAGTTCCTATCAGCTCTAGAATCATTAATTACTTTTCTTTGATTAAGAGCACCTTCAGAATCAAAGATTCTGAAGGAGCTCTGTATAATTTTTAATTGATTCATCACATAAAGAGCTGATCTCTCTTCACTTTGTCAAGAAATGAAGAGGTTGTTGCTTGCTGCCAACAAATGGCGACGACCTGGGAGAACCAGTTATCTCTGCTTAAAACAAGATGATCAAAACGAAATCTTAGAAACCTGTTAAAGATAATCAAAATCCTTTATTCATATCAAACCTTTATTTATTCAAATTCATAAGTATAACCCAGAAATTCTTAATCTCTTGAAACAAATATATGATTAGAGATAAGCTTACAAATAACCTTATCGAAACCAGTGCTTCTTAGTAAGGATGATCTTACCATCAGCATCGAATACCTTTCCTCTGGAAACTATCTAGAACCTGTTCCTTGGTTTAGTAATTTTATTGTTTCTTGCTTTCCTGTTTTTTTTTTTTTTTTTAAATAATAATTCTGTCTGAAGACTACTATCTGGGTTTGGTATCCCAATGTGATAGTATCATTCACGAGAGTTGTCTGAAATAAGCAGGCCGACTCGTGATGAGATCTCCTGTCTTTTAATTTAAAATCAAAAGCCATCACCCTGGTGATCAGAAATGAAGTTATTCCAGGCAACACTGATGATCATGATTAGGTCGGCTCATTACTGAGACCTCCTATTCTTCAGGCAAAAGTTATGTTTTATTGGGATTTTCATTAATTTTGTTTTAACTAAAATGAGAGATCATTACCCAGCATGGTAACCAAATGGTAATGTCAGTCATAAATACCACCAGAAAATGAATCAGCTGGCTCGTGATGAGACCCCTTATCTCTTGGTTTTAAGACCAAAAGCCATTACTAGTTTCCTAATAATGTCATACCGGTGATATTTATGATTCTGATCAGACCGGCTCATTACTGAGACCTTCCGTCTATCACTTTAGCTTTTATTAGCTGGAACAGATGCTAGACAGTCCTCAAATGACAAAAGTTTTCTAAACCGATGATAGAAATCTATAAAGATTTTTCGAAAGCACGAGCTTCGGAAAAGATATATAATAAGCTATCCCCTTTTATTTTTAAAGAAAATAACCAGATGAAAGAAAAATCCGGGAAACACTTATAAATAGAACTAATGAAGATTTTTTACAAACTCAAGAAATTTTGATCAATCCGAACAACTTTAAAAGATTTCAGTTTAAATCAAAATTTTCAAGACTGATGAGAAAACTGATCTTATTTATTTATACTAATTACAGTTGTTAATTACATATTTCTGTTTTAAGGACTAATTATATACATGAAATTTTAACAACCTGAAGTATTTGATATTGACAGATATTTGACTCATATACAGTTTGCTAGCGTATATACAAAAATATCAACTATTTACAAACAGTGAATAAGTATATACATTTTAGACAACAATTATTAATAGAAATATTTCTTAAGAATCAGTCCATTCACAGGGAATGTCTCGGACTGTCCTTCAAGTGTTTGCAAACGAAAGGTACTTGGACCTATTTTTTCAGAAATAACAAAGGGACCTAACCAAAGTTTTTGAAACTTAGTATGATTACCCTTAACTTCATGAGCTTTATCCCATTTTAAGACGAAGTCTCCCACCTGGAATTCGCGATCAGAACTAAATGATTGGTCAAACCATGACTTAACAATCTGTTGATGTTTGTTAAAGTGCTGTTTTGACTGTTTTCTATCTTCTTCTAATTTTAACAATGCATTAATTCTTTTCTCCATTGCTGGGCATTCTTCTTCTTGTACAGACTGAGCTAACTGTAATGAAGGTAAAAATAAATTGGGCGGAAGAATAGCTTCAATTCCATATACTAAGAAAAATGGTGAATTACCTATTGCAACTTTTGGAGTTACTCTGTCTTCCCAGAGAGCATTAACCAATTCTGTATGCCAATTCCGATGGTGAACTGAAACAGTTCTTTTAAGAATTTTCAATAAATTTTTATTTGTTGACTCAGCTAGACCATTCCCATGAGGATGGTAATTAGCTGAATATCTGATTCTTATTCCTTTTTCTAAAGCAAACTGAATGAATTCAATTGATGAAAAATATGATGCATTATCAAAGACCAAAGAATCAGGAACACCAAATCTTGTTATGATAAAGAAATCCAAAAATAATATAACTTGATTAGTATTCACAACCTTCAACGGTGCAGCCTCAGCCCAACGAGTGAAATAATCAGTTGCAGTTATTATATACTTATGTCGCATTGATGAGGGAGGGTTTATTGGAACTATTATATCGATACCCCACTGCTGAAAAGGTCTTTCAGCTGAAACAGGTTGTAAAGGGAAAGCAGATTTTTTAACCTTTCCTGTGGCAAGTTGACACTCTTGACACCTTCTGACGAAAGTATAAGAATCTCGAAACAAGGTAGGCCAATAATAACCAGCCCTAAGAATTTTATGGGCTGTGGTTTCTCCACCGAAATGACCTCCCGCTGGTCCAGAATGCAATTCTTTCAGAATTGTTTCTGTTTCATCTTTATCTAAACACCGAAGGTATACCCCATCTGAATTTCTTCGAAAGAGGACATTATCTATTAATAAGTACGGGGCAGATTTCAATCTTAATGCTCTTTTCTTCCTTGGATCTAAGTAATCAGGGGCAGTCCCTGTTTCCAGAAGTACTCGTATGTCTGTGTACCAGGAATCTTGAGGAGGTGGATAAAAATAAATTTCTCTGGTAAGTAAATCTTCATCAATGACAATTTCAGTTTTATCATCAGACAAATGAGCAGCTTCAGCAGCTAGTTTACACAACCCTTGTCCTTTAACTATCGTTGATGGTTTGATTTCTAGGTCATATTCTTGAAGAGCTGTCATCGACGGTGCCCTTTTTTCTCCTAAATCTTTTTGTACCAACAAATTTCTTACTGAAGAATAAGGTACAATTACTTTTGTTTTGGATTTTAACAAGTAAGGACGAAAATGTTTTACTGCTTTAAAAACAGCATAAGCTTGTTTATCCACTTCATGATAATTTAGTTCAGCACCTTTGAAATTCGAACTCATGAACGAAATTGGAACCTCATTATTTTGTTGGTTTAATTGATTTAACACTGCTGCATAGGCAATATCAGAAGCGAAGGTATATAATATAAAATCCTTGTTAAAATCTGGACTTAGAAGACTAGGAGCTTCTGAAATAGCTTCTAAAATTTTCTGAAAGGATTCTTTTTCAGTTTGTCCCCAATTAAACACAGCATCTTTTTTAATCATTTTCTGCAAAGGACGAACAGTCTCTGAAAAACTAGGGATGAATCTCCTGACAAAATTAATTTTCCCTAAGAATGACTGCATTCCTTTCTTGCTGGAAGGGAAAGTAATCTTTGAAATAGCTTGTGTTCTTTCCGGATCAATCATGATTCCATGTTTTGATACTACACATCCTAACAAGATACCTTCTGAAACAGCAAATATTGTTTTCTTAGGATTTAAAGATATTCCAAATTTTCTACATCGTTCAAACACTTTTCTCAAATGGTTAAGATGATCAGGGCGATGTTTAGAGTAGACAGTAACGTCATCCAAATAGACAACGACTGAATGATTGATCAAGCCTCTAAAGGCAATATCCATTGCTCATTGAAATGTTGCTCCCGCATTGATTAACCCAAAGGGCATCTTACGGTATGCATACGTTCCCCATGGAGTTCTAAAAGTTGTTTTTAATTGATCATCCGGGGAGACTAATATTTGGTTGTACCCTGAGAAACCATCAAGGAGAGACAGTATCTCAGCCCCAGATACTTTCTGAAGAATTTGTTCCATGGGTGGAACTGGGTAGTTATCTTTTTCAGAAGCTTTATTTAAATTTCTAAAATTGACACAGAATCGAATATCCCCATTTTTCTTTCTAACTGGAAGCAAGTTTGCTACCCACTGAGTGTGTCTGACAGGGAAAATGATCCTGGCAGTTAGCAATTTATTCAGTTCTTTTTTAATTGTTGGTTCTAATGATGGGTGATATTTTCTTAATTTCTGCTGAAAAGGTTTTGATTCTTGTTTAATTGGAATTATATGTTGCATGACTTGAGTATTGAATGTTTTTAAGTCATCATATGTCCACGCAAATATATCTTTAAACTCTTTGAATAATTTTATGAAAGCTGTTCTTTCTACAGGATCACAATCTATTCCTAGGTTTATAGTTTGGGGATTAGATTCCGTTCCCAGATTGATAGTTTCATATTTCATGCAAGAGCTATTTGTTTTACAATTAGGAACTGACTTAAACTTATCCTGCAGATCGAAAAATTTCTCTAATCTCAATACTGAGTTGGGAACGGGTTTTACCTGTTCGAAAGCTTTCTCAACTGAACAAAAATCATTAATTACCGAAAAATCTCGTAAATTGTCGTCGTGAGTGATTTCATCCATCGCTGAATCTTTAAAGATTCCATCATTTGTCAGAAAATGCAGTACCTGTGTATCATTATCAAACACACGCCAATTAAAAATGTTATCAGGTATGGAGGGCCTAAAAATTAATTCAACATAAAAGAATTCTGGTGAAAATTTTTCTGAAGGAATCAATTTGGAAGCTACATTTGCCAATAAGTCTGCTTCTTGATTTTGACTTCTAGGAACAGAATTTATGTTAAATGCATCAAAATATGTGATAAGATTCCATACCTCTTTCTGATAACTTTGCAAATGTTCAGATAAACAATGAATGGAATTACGCACCTGTCTAACGATGATTTCCGAATCGCCAAAGACCACAATCTCTTTGATGCCCAAATCAATTGCTTTTTTCAATCCTTGAATCAAAGATTCATATTCAACCATATTATTTGTACAACTAAATTCTATTCTACAGGCTATACAAGTATTATTACCTTGAGGATCTATTAGCAGACAACCGGCTCCCGCTCCATCTTTAGATTTTGCACCATCGAAATAAAGAGTCCAAATAGAATTATGTGCAATTACTTTACTTTCTATGATATTTACAATATTTACATTATTTTCATCACCAATGGTCTCCTTAAGGGAACAGTTAGGAGAAATAATTGTTACATTACAAATCTCAGATTGCTGGCTGCTTTCAGAAAGGAGAGAGTTTTCAGCTTTGAAATCTCCAAAACCTAACTCATACATGTAGTTTCCCATAATGGAATCAGAAAATAACACAGGTTCACTAGGATCATGTAGTTCTGTAACAGTATGTTTCATGTACCTTTCTCTTTGTATCTTTATCTGATTTGCTTTTCCATTTTTTGGTAGCCACAAGGTTGACCAATCAGTGGCAAAGAAACCATTTAGCTGTTGAGACCAATCCCTACTTAAGAATAGTCCATATGCATCAGGTATATCAGCAATTACGAGGTCTATGATTTGATAAACTGAAGGATTACAAGCAATCCTAATTAAGACATCTTTCATCTCCCCGACCACCTTAACGTTTGTTCTATCTAATTGAGTTATTTGTGCATTGGATGGAACAAATTTGCCATTTAATTTCTTGCATACAGATAAAGGCATAACATTAGGCGATGCTCCTGAATCTACCATGCAGTTGTGGACATTTCTATTAAAAATTTCAAAGGTAAGTAAGAATGGAGGTGTAGTTGACTTAGAGTTCTTACCTATCAAGGAAGCTTTATCAGCTGATGTTTTCCCTTTATCAGTTGCTGTTGGATCATTGCCTGAACTATTTGCAGCAACATTTTTCTTTGTATTAGGAACGATCGTGCTTATTGCAGGATTAATGATAGGAGTATCAGGCATTGGATAGATTTGAAGGAGATCGTACATACTAATGTTTGCACGTGTCTTCTTCAAATCTTCAATTATGTCATATTGTAAATCCAACTCCGGAGCGTTTTGAATGGTTTGGGTACCCTTATTTGACTGAGTTTGTTTGCCGAGTTGAGTTTGTTTGTTTGGTTGTGAATTATTATTATCAGTGTTTGAAGTAGAGCTTGAAGCACCAGGAGTATTTGCAATTGCTTTACTACGTGTATTATATGCGTGTTGTCCTGGGGGTGGACTTCTGTTCTCATGTTTTTTCACAATATTATCCCAGAAGTGCCCATTGATTTGTTGAGGTTCTTCTGATTCATCTTCATTTTCAGATTCTTCATCTTCTTTATTCTGATTTATCTCTTGACTAGTTGTTTCAGATAAAGAGAGGACAGCTCGAATTGTGTTAAAGATCTCTTCATTAGCAGCTATATCTGGGGGTGCATTCCTATTGTTTGCGTTTGGGTTTTGTCTAAATTGATTTCTGAAGTAATTCCTAGAAGGGGAAGCTTCAGAACTAGTCTTTTTTAACCCAATAACTTCATTAGTTAACGTTCGAATAGCATTCTGTAGTTGTTCCACATCGAAAGCTTTATCTTTATCTGAACTAGATCTCTCTACTTTCTTTCGAGGAAAAGAATCAGTTTTACCACTCCTTTCTGGTTCATAAGACATGAAATCTTTTTCTACTTTAATTGCCTCATCAAATGTTTCTATCAGTGTTGTTTTTCCAGCTCTCTTAACAAACATTCCGGAATTCCTAGGTAGGGCTGATGTGTAATTTTCGATGATTATATCTTCCGGTGGTTGAGAAGCAATTGGAATTTTATTTTTTAATGTTAGAAACCTTTGATTAAAGTCTTTAATCCTTTCTTTGGGTTCCATTTTAATTCTAGATAATTCTAGGGCTAAAAGAGCAGGTGTTTTATCTTCCCCGAATTTATCTAAAAAAACTTTATTAAATTCCTCCCAATTTGTAATCGATCCTTGTACTAATGAAAAGTACCAGGTAGAGGCTCTTCCCTCAAAAGTGAGAGGAAACAGTCGACAAACAACATCTTCATGCTGAACATTTAAAGTCTGAACAGCTAACATGAATTTATCAATATGTACCTCTGCAGGTTCTTTGTCATTTGGGTTAAACTTAGGAAGAATTTTATCTGAATGTTTTGGTAATGGGTGTTGTACCCCAGGAATTGCTACAGCAGCTGCCCTTAACCAAGGGAGCTGTGGATTAGGTGGGGGGGGTGGAGGATTACCTCCTCCTCCTGCATTTCCTGCCATTGGACTTCCTTGAGAACTAGAAGAACTCTCAGAATGAGAAGATCTTGGACTGTTGGGTGGTGACTCAGGAGGAGAAGGTGGCTGATCAGAACCACTTCCCGAAATTAACCTCCTTGTGGTATTGGTTTGTGTAATCTGTCTTTGATAACTTTCAGCTTGATGTTGAGGAGTATTATCAGTTATTTCCAAATCTTCTGTAACTATGGTCAATTGTGGGTTATGTCGCTGTTGTCTAGGAAGACCATAATCTATTGGAGTAATACCTAACTGATTAGCGTAAGCTCTAGTAAGGATATGTCTGGATTCTTCTAGAGTTTGAGCACTTTGTGCAGGAGTAAATGGAGAAGTAATAGGATCACGTTCAAGGATATTCCTTACAGTTTCACTAAGAGGTGATCTACTAATTTCCGAAGATTGTTGGCTGGTTGGAAATGTTTCATTAGTTTCACCTGCCATTACTTAATTCAGGCCCTCCTTCTAGCGCCATTTGTTGGCCTGATTTTACGAATCTAAGCCAATAAAGAGGTTTTATCCACACAATCAACTTAAATCAGTATCCGGTGTGTTTGAATTAACAAGACCTCGCAGGTTATGGTCCTGCTACCAGCTAGTTTGTCTCTTAAGGAAACCTTTAAAACTAGCAAAATCTAACCTATTCTAATGTTTATCCTATCTATGTATTTACAAATGTCCTAAAGCTGCTTTCGTAAAGAAAGACTTCAATTTTTGGGAAATTTTCTAAGTATGAAAGCTTAATTACAATATGCAGAATGAGTTAACAATGCTTAATAAAATAAACTAATTAATCTATCTACCCTATTTACCCTATCTCAGCTGAGAGCAAATCTGAAAATAAGATTAATCATTAATCGGATAACAGAAAATTGAAGTATAATATCAACAAAACATGTTTAAGTTATAACAACAATAACTCTACTATATGTAAATGGATATGAGATTTAACCTAAAACACACAGTCAAATTTCACTTCCAGAACTGATTAATAATTATTGTTCAAGACAGTCATTCAAATTTGAGATAATGCTTATTTAAAATTCACCGTTAACATACAAATGAAATTTTAAATAAACAAGAAGTTATATCATTCAAGCTAATGTTTATAGTGAACACACTAATGAACAAACCACAATGACATATTCATTCAATAACTAATCTTGAGACGACAAAGTGAGAAAATTGTTTAAACATCAGTATGGCACAGCATACAGAGTTTGCATATAAACAGAAGATGACCAACCGAAATATATGTATATATAAAAAAAACCCAAAAATGAATACCATTCACAGCACCATTCGTAGATATCCAGTATCATCCACAACAAAGCTTCAGCTTCAAGTTTGAAGTAATACTAGCAATAGAATATATTTCAAGAAGTTTTCTTCTACACTCCATCCATCCCGAGTTCATCAAAAATCTTCATTCATATACTAGTGAGAGTCGGTTTTTGCTATAAATGTTGCATGCAACATTATAGGAAATTACTTAACCATAAAAGCATCTAATTACACCAAATACTAAAAATAGAATCGACTAGCTTGAGTCGAGACATCTCAGAACATTCTTGGCCATTCAGAATACTCCAACTTGTAACAGATCAGCTATACTTTCATGCCAATGCATCCACCATGTCCTGCATTCCTGGAAGAAAGCGGTGATAAAACCCCCCTGCATTAAATTCAATAAATACATTATATTAAAATCGATTTAACACAGTTAACCGAAATATTAAAACAAAATTATAAATGCATGCCTGTAAAATCTCCGACTTTACAGACATGCTAAATCAAAATAATCGTTACCTGTCAACAAGAAAAAGAACTATTAGGCTTCATTATGAAGAGCGACTACTCTTCTAGCTTCGGCCAATTTAGCTTTCAACCTGATAATTTTAACATTTTGTTTTTCAATTCGTTCCAATGGCAGCTGATTTGTTTTTAATATCGATTTCTTGGATTTCTTGAATTGATTCTTTTTCACGTTGGCCTTTTTCCACCTGTCAATCCATTCTAGCAATTCTTTCTTGAACGTTTTATTTTCTTCTTCCAACAAGACCGTATACTGTTTGCGCTTTCCTTTAGACTCTGCCTTTTTATCCTGATAGATATTTCCTAATACCTGTTATAGGGTTTCTTCTTCGCTGGCTACATGAGGAGAATGAGGACTGTCACAATGCTGATTGTGCAATGGTTCAAGTTCGACAATGTCAACATTTAATTTTGGTTGGTTTCCCTCGACCTCACCTGATTGCACATCATTCCCCTGCACAGTAGTGGAATTCCCTACATCCATTGTATTAGGGACAGGCATCGGAATATCGTCCTCAATATCTACAACTGCAGGTTCGGCAGTAGTAGATTTGGAAGTCTGTGGATCAGACCTATACCTTGGAGTAGAATGAAGACTATGCATGCTTCTGGTGATTCTACGTGAAAACGATAAGTTTCCAACCGTCGACCCTTCCTTGTCACAACAAACCTGAGCTAAACGATTCAACTTACGCATAGAAATTTTATCACATTCAACAGGTTTAACAGTTTCGTCTTCGGCTGATCCCTCTTTTAATTTTACAGGGTTGCCATCATTCTTATCGGGTTCTGGTTCATTTAAAATTTCCCTAGAATTGCAAGGAACTGAAACCCTATCAGCATCTTTATCTACCTCATCGTCTATGGACATGGTTACGGCCTCTGGTTCATTATCCTCTGAGCTATCAACCTCGGGATTTATGATTTTTCGTTTTCTACGAGCTCGAGGAGATGCATTAGGCCAATACTGCATTGGCCCCAATTTACAATCGACTAGAAATTCATCCCAAGACAGACGTTTTGCGGATAATTGAAATTGCAGTAAAATTTTAATCAATCCATGGTGACACAGACTATTATCAGGGTTATTGAAATTCCTTACAGACTGTGACATTTTCTTAAGGCTTTGCCACAAATAGAAGGGCAAATTAAGTTTATAACCCTTTACTGCTAACAAAAACCGTAAATGATACAAGTGCAAATGGGAAAAATGTCCACAACAGGTTACGTACCTTACCAAGATTTCATAGTAAGCTCTCCACTCGGGCTTTAGGAATTTTACAGGTACGCCTACCCTCAATTTCGTTTTATCTGTTAAAGGCGTAAACAAAGACAAACACTTCTTCTTATCAACCATAAGGCCTTTAAACCAGCGTTCTCCCACCTGAGGAAGTTTCGTGGCTTCAGCAATTTTGTCTTCATTGACCACAAATTCGAAACCCCCAATTCGCAACCTGTCATTTTTAAAACTCATTGCAAACATTTTGGTAATCTCCACATGATTACCATCAAAGCTTTGAAAGAAATGCGTCCATCCCATTTTCTCGAATTTCTGGGCAACGTCCTGATTGGCTTCAATAATTTCATACCCTGAGATTTCAAAACGATTCAGAGGAGACATGGTTTCTTCAGCACTGTCTGGGCTTAGTCGTGGAATGAAAGGGAAAGTTAAAACAGAGGGAATAGGTATCCACACACACGACATGCTATAAAATCTTCACATGCTTCAAATCTGATCAAAAATCAAATCTCTGAACCTACCATTTTAGCGGGATGGCGATAAATATTACAACTTTCATGCTACACCATGGCTTATGCCAACTTATCTGCGTTTGGCCATGCCCAGTAGTGATCACCACTTAACTTGGCGAACCGGCGATATGAAGACTGCTTAACTTGGTGAACCAGCGATATGACGACTGATAGAACCATTATTACGATCATTGATTATTGACAGTGGCTCATAATTAATAGGTACGATGGCGTAGTTTGAAATGAGTGTTAGCAATTAACACTGTCAACATGGTTTTTCCAAATGCATACAATTGTCGACTCTGTCAAGGGGTGAAGGCAACGTTTCCATAGCAGCTCACCGATCCAAACGTTTATTGATTTAACCGTTGATTTAACGCATGGCTAGTTCATCAAACGATCATCATTGTTCTATGATGTTACGTCGTGATATGAAGAATAATAGATTGCGTTTTAAGGTTGAGTAGGTATTAATCAAATGGCCAGCTTGGTGTTTATTTTATGCATATGTACAAACTATATATATATACAACACTAAGTCGAAACCTTTATACATGCTATTAACACACTATAGTATATATCATTATATAGGGTATTTATCATATGTGAAATATTTCCTATACAAACCTCGTTTATTGATTAACTATGATATTGACAAAGTTTATGATAGGATATTCCTTATGATATTAAATTCCCAAATTCTCTTAGTCTTGAGACTAATAATACCCTAAACAGCGTGTTTTATGATATTTCTTTGACACAAAAACCCTTAAGTCACATAAACTTGTTTCAATATTTTAAATAATGTTAATGAGAATTTACGAAACTTATCAATCCTTCATTCAAAAATCCAAGTTTGATAATCAAGTTCCTATCAGCTCTAGAATCATTAATTACTTTTCTTTGATTAAGAGCACCTTCAGAATCAACGATTCTGAAGGAGCTCTGTATAATTTTTAATTGATTCATCACATAAAGAGCTGATCTCTCTTCACTTTGTCAAGAAATGAAGAGGTTGTTGCTTGCTGCCAACACAGTGCCAATTTGACGAAGTTTACTGAGTGCTTCGGTGAAGTCATCAAAAGCACTAGGACCAAATCGTTGCAAAAGGAGTTGGCAAAATATGTCCATTTTGGCTCGTCATGAGCCTTGATGTACCAATGGTACCATTGAATGACTTCTTGTTCCAAATGAAAGGATTCAAGTGGAACTTTTTGGACATCAAAAGTATTATGAATACTGAAATACTGTTCGGCACGATAGATCCATCCAGTTGGATCAGTACCATTGAAGCGAGGAAATTCAAGCTTCGAACCACAGAAAGTGCTGGAAGAAGTGAACCCATTGGATGCAGAAGATTCTGGTTGTCGGTTATTGTTCATGGCTGAATGCTGAAGATGGAGGCTGAAATTTTTTTCATTTAGATCTTGGAGTTTAGTTTGGATGGCTTCAAGTGCTTCCTCCATGGTTTTTGCTCCTGCACAGGTGACAACCATAACCAAGAGTTTTTTTTTTTTTTGGTGGGGGTGGGGGGGGAATGGATAGAAAAACACAAACAAAAGCTTGTTTAGTAAAGGAAAACTTGGATTTGGGAAAAATTCGGATGGGTAATTGGGATTTGACTAGGTTTTGGACATTGTTGAAGGGACAGGGAAGCAAAAAAGGAGGATTTCAGAAGCAGGGTGAAAGAATGGAAAAATTTGGCAGAGAGGGACAAAGAAGCAAAATTAGGAAAGGAACTCTATGGTAAAATTTGAAGGTGATTGGGTAAAATCTGATGAAGTTATGGCAAACCCTAAAAATAGACAAATGTGGGATTCCAGGCTTTGGGAAGTGGAATTTGGGATAGGGTCCTCATGAATGAAATATGCAGAATGAGATTACAGGCGTTCCAAGGAAATTTCAAGGGAAATGGAGTGAAAACAAGGGAGATATGGAGAAAAAACTGAATGGAGCTACTACGACACAGAAGTGATCTAAAACAGATAGATCTGCAATGGCGCGGAAGTGATTGGAAATAGAGGAATCTGAAACAAATAGATTTGCAACGGCGCGGAAGTGATCGGAAACAGAGGAATCTGAAACGGCGCCAAATGGATCAAAAATAGCTGGATCTGAAATAGATCTAAAATGGCTATATTTGGAATGACTTTCAAAATGGATCTAAAACGAATGGATCTGAAATAGATCTGAAACGAATGGATCTGAAACGGCCTTCAGAATGGATCTAAAACGGCTGGATCTGAAATGGCGCGGCAGTGATCGGAAACAGTTCAGCTGAAAATAGATATGGACCCCAGGTATGTGCGGCTTCCTAACAGTTCAGGGGTTTCACTCGGCCACCAATGTTATCTGACGGCTTGCGTATTGGTGTAGTACCCCTCACTCCACGGCTCAAGTAAAACTGATAACCACTTTGCCACAAACGACAGCTCTTGGTTTACCTCACAGGTGGGAACTAGTCAATCAGGTAAGGGTCATTGCCCTTTTTGCTAGACGGTCTTCTCAATGGGCCAGCTACTTTGGGGTTCCTGTGGTACTCATCACAATGAGTTTTAGGGATTATGCCCAAGTAATTCCCACAGTTAAGCAGATAGGGATTATTCCCAAATCTGAAACTGCAACAGATTCAAAAAAAAAAAATTGGCAGAAATTCCGCCCAACGAGCCCAAGAAAGTGCTCTGATACCAGATGTGAAGAACCTACAATAATTAATTAATGAAAACACATAAGATAACAGAAATAACAGAACTCATAATTACTTTTATATTGATCACAGTCCACTTCAAGGGGGCAACCTCCTTTGAGCAAGCTCAATACAAATAACTTCATGGTACCTTCATTGGTCTCAACACAAACTTATATACTAAGTCTAGGTGCCAATGCCATGGGTCAATACCATGGGCCAATACAAAATATGGATCAACAATTACTACGTGACGACTTACAAAGCATATGCATCCAACAATAATAATACAAACTATGGATCAACAAATACTACGGGATGACTTACAAAGAATATGCATCCAACAAGAATATACTAACAAAGTAAATAGAAGGGTTGACATGGGTTCCTAACATCACATTCCCACAAATATTTTGGTTGGTGTTTCAACCAAATGGATTACTTCCAAGGTTTTCACCACCATAGGACCTCCATTAGAGGTTGGGGTTGGAATAGCACTAGGCATGTTGGCTATTGGGATCCAAAGAGGGTGAGTTGTATTGGGTGAAGGTGGAAATATAGGATCTAAGGAAAATTAATCCAATGATCTTGAAGGGGAACTAAAGGAAGGGGGAGGATTTTTCAATTCTCACAAGATGAGGTGGACTAATGTTTCAACAAGAAATCCCATATAGGGGTGATAATCCTCAAATTTTTCTAGAGTACCTCAGAGGAGAAATCTTTCCACACAAGAATAATTGCTTGCTCAACAACTCTATGTATGACTAATAAAACATGTTCTCAAATAGAACACATTAATTCTAAATGAGTACTTAATTAAAGAACAATTGAAAAGTGGGTGCAGCTAGTGATTTAATTAAGCAAAGAACTTTCATGTAAAAAAATAACACCCTAAAAGAAAAAGAACCACTAGTCTTAGAAGGAGAGCTATTAGAGAAGAATAATGTGAAAATAAAAACTTTCTCAAATCATCCCCAATGAGTTGCAGTGAATCCATTAATGACAACTTAGAAGTATAAATCCAAACAAGGGCCTTCCAAATCGTTATCTTGATGGGATCTCATCTCCACTAAGCAAGTGAATGAAGGTGTCAGTGAGACAATTATATACTAGGACACTGGGAGAAACTCTAGTTGACCAACAACTATCTACGTTAGGTTTCCTCCCTCTTACAAGGGCCACCTAGGTAGGTACCTAAATAGTTGGCCACTAAGCTACCTTTATGTGAGTGTGTGCAATAAGTTTCCTTACATACAAAGATGAAATCAAATGGCTATAGGATCTTCAATGTTAAAAGGGCTAGGAGTCCCAATCAAATTTCTAGTCACAACCTTGGCATTATCCACTTTGAAGAGTGTTCTTGTTTCCAAACTGGTCATGAACCATGCTAAAAAATGGATCTCAAGTTCTCTAAAACGCGATCCTATATGTCTCAGATGTAAAATTATTAAGGGAATTATTTGGATGCCTATCCCCAAAGTGCTAACCTAAATATAATATTATTTTATCTCTCAAGTAAGGGATTTCAATGAGTTTAAATTAGAGGTTAAATTTTAGGCTCCACTCAAGGTCATGAATCAAGTGATGTTGAACTTATCCTGTGAATGTATGTGAACAAGTCGTGTGTGCAAAAATAAATGAAATTGCAAGGAAATTTGAATGCTTGAAATAAAGGATTGTAAATAAAGAAAGATAATAATCAATACTAAAAGAAAAACATTTTCTTTCTTGAAAAAAATTATTACTTTCTTTAGTGAGCAGTGGACCACTTCTAAATTATCAAGACATAAGCATATAGTTTTAAAATAAAATTCTCATCCTATTTGAGCTTGAAACACTTCTAGATTTTTCTCATTCTCCAAGTATTAAATATCAGTTTCCTATCTTGAATGAAGAATTACAAGTTTCCCTGTTAAGATTCAATATGCTAAGATAGATAACTTCAGTATTCCATTCAATTTCACAACAATAGCATATACACGATCATTGAAAGAACAACAAGCACAACATAAACACAAGAGACACAATTTATCCTGGGAAACCCTCATGGGGTAGAAAACCCAGCAAAGCTTCCTCAATATAGATGACCAACAAATACAAAGATGTAATCCCCAAACATGAGCTCCTTGTCCTCCTTTGTAGATCTCTCCCTCTCCTATGCAAGTTCCACAAGTGTGTGAATGAATGAGTGAGTGTAATAAATGAGGATCGCACACCCTCTATTTATACTTTACCTCTCACTAAACAAAATACCTAACTAGGTCAACCCTAATAGATATAACCCAATGCTCACTAGGCCAACCCCACTAAGGCACTTAAACACCCCATTACAACTGACTCTGGGCCGACCTCACTAGGGAAGTTTAATAACCCAAGTTACCACATTCCGACGGAGGAATTTAAAAGTCTCTGGATATAATAATAATGTCCTGGTGGAGGAATGAAACATGGGTGAAAAGCGAAGTTGGGAAACACTTTTATGAAAATGGAGTGAAAAAAAAACTAGTGCGCATGGATGAACACGCAAAAAAAGTCAACCTCAAACTCTAGGTTGAGAGTTTGTGAGAGTTCAAACTCTTGGCCGAGACTTTAATAAAACTCTAGGCCGAGATTTTAATAAAACTCTAGGCCAAGAGTTTGGAAGATATTTTTTCAGCCGAGAATTCATGGTCAACAAAATCTATGAAAATATTTGGCATCTTTCTGTAACTTGCAACTTTAGTAAGCACAAACCCCTGCGAATTTTAAATATTATTTGTCGGACTTGGTAGCAATGGATTCATCTATGAATCTAGTTTCCAATCATATAATAATTGTTTCATTTCGATTTGAATTTCTATTTATTAATAATTTTTTTCTAAACCTTATCCCTTAAGAATTTTATTACTCTGAAAATCACCCGAAATGAAAATTCAATATCATAACAAAGACAACACCAAAAAATTTGAAATGTTCATAGAGATCATAATTGGCTTGTCCTCTTCAAAAGGGTACTTTTAGTTTTTCCAATAAGAGTCACACTAAAACCAAAGTTGAAGCTCACCAACATGTGTCGATAATGCACCATTTTTTAAACATATGTTGTTTCGATAAATAATAAAAATAGTTCCTTAGTCTTAAAAAACTCAAAATATAGTCCATGGACAGGTGTAGTGTGTGTGGATTATGAGCATACAAATTTTTTTCCCTAAGATGAATAACCATCTATCAAAAAACCAGCGGCCACACAAGTCAGTCATTATCCATACCTAAAATTTTCAAGTATATTTCATTGGTGGCCGCCAAATATGTCCCAGGTTATGTCCATAATGTTTTTTAAAATAAATACGAGTAGAAAGCTAATTCAATTCTCTAAAAAATTTGTGTTTACTTCAAGTTGAAATTCCTAAGGGAGATATGGGTTTGAAGAGGTCGAAGTTGAAAAACATAAAATTTAACAGTTTTGCTTATCAAAAACAAGCCAAAAGTGTTACCCAACTTCGTGTTTTCACCCACATCTGTGGATAATAAGGTACAAAGAGAATATTCTTAGAAGTTACAATATTTCAACACTCCCCCTTAACGATAAGGATATTCAACAACATCTGCAAGAGCAAGGAGTCATCAACAACATCATACATGATACATCTATAAATCATTGGAAGCTTTCTTCAATCACCATCAGTAACTCAAACAGCTACTGGAACATCTTCAAAATCTTCAATACTGGAACATCAACATCTTCAGTACTGATTCGTCATCTTCTGCAACACTTGATCAGCTACAACAACATCATCATCTGGATGTCCCGATCAACAGCATCATCATCTGGATCTTCCGATCAACAGCATCATCTGGATCTCTCGATCAACAACATCATCTACATCTCTCAATCAATAGCATCAACATCTGGATCTTCTGATCAACGGCATCATCTGGATTTCTCGATCAACAACATCATCTAGATCTCTCGATCAACAGCCTCATAATCTGCAAGACGCATGATCCAATCATGGGATGATCAATCCCTCTCACTTTAGGACATAAGTACAAGGATGATACAATCCTTATCCAATTACAGAATGATCAATCCCTATCACATTAAGACACCATATCATGTCTAGGGACGATGCAATCCCAACCACAGTGCCAGTCCTTTTTCATACTGGATGTGACCTAGATTAAATCTAGGATTTTTACAACCTATGAATGATCACCTACTACTGCACTGAGTAGTACAGGAGCGAACATTACATCATTACAAGACCTACGAATGATCACCTACTGCTACACTAAGTAGTCTAGGAGCGCACATTACATCATTCCAATCAACCACAGAGCCAGGACTATTTCAACTAGGGTGTGACCTAGATCAAATCTAGGATTTATAACCACAGAGCTAGTAATATTTTAACTAGGGTGTGACCTAGATCAAATCTAGGATTTAAAACCTATGAATGATCACCTGCTGCTACACTGAGCAGTCCAGGAGTGAACATTACATCATTACAGGATCTACGAATGATCACCTACTGCTACAGTGAGCAGTCCAGGAGCGAACATTACATCATTCCAATCAACCACAGATCCAATACTATTTCAACTGGAGTGTGACCTAGATCAAATCTAGGATTTACAACCTGGGAATGATCACCTACTGCTGCACTGAGCAGTCTAGGAGTGAACATTACATCATTACAGGTTCTGTGAATGATCACCCACTGCTATGCCGAGCAATCCAGGAGCACACACTACATCATTCACCAACATATTTCTCGAACACAAGAGTGTACGGATTCCTTTAGGATCTGTGTCCAGGGATGATACAATCCACTAGTCCTCTTAGACAAAGTCTAAGTACCACTTCATCGACCTCATCGTCGGAACAGGTAACCTCATCATCGACCTCATCATCGGAACAAGTAACCTCATCATTGATACAGGTATCCTTATCATTGATACAAATATCCACATCATCGACTCATTATCCTCATCATCGATACAGTATCCTCATCATCGGTCCAGGTATCCTCATCATCGATACAGGCATCCTCATCATTGATATAAGTATCCATATCAATACAGGTATCCTCATCATCGACCTTACCGTCGATATAGGAAATCTCATCATCGATACAGGTATCCACATCAATACCAGTATCCAAATATCATCATCAACCATATCACTCCCCCTTTTGAGGAGGGTCCTTCTGAATGACACCAAGCTTGTCTCGAAAATATTCAAATTTTACTCAAGACAGAGGTTTGGTCAATACATCAGCAACTTGTTCGTCAATGCTCACATACTCAAGCTTTATAGCTCCTTTCTGCACCATATCCCGTATATAGAAATATCAGATCTGTATGTTCTTTGACTTATCATGGAACATTGGACTCTCTGTCATCTTGATACAACTCTAGTTGTCACACAGGATCACAGTGGAGTCCATCTCTAAGTCAAACAATCTTGATAACAACTTCCGAAGCCATATCGCTTCACAACTAGTAGAGCAAGCAGCTATATGTTCCGCTTCAGCTATGATGAGAGCCACACTAGACTACTTCCTGCTAAACCACGAGATCATGGCAGATCCTAGACAATAACATCCGCCCGATGTGCTCTTCCTGTCTTATACACTTCCATCCCAATCAGCATCTGTGTAGCCATACAATCTGAAATCATGATCTCCAAGATAACATAGACCAAAGTCTATCGTACCCTTTAGGTACCTCATCACATGCTTTGCAACTATCAGGTGAACACGTCTAGGCTCAACTAGACACTGACTCAAGGTGTTCACAGCAAAGCATATATTTGGCCAGGTATTCATCAGATACATCAATGACCCAATAATATGTCTCTGCTGAGTTACATCAACCAATTCTGACCATTCATTAGCCAACAAATTCAAGTTGAAATCCATGGGAGTGGTCATGGATTTACATTACAACATATCAAATATTTTCAAGATTTCCACAGCATACTTTCCTTGGTTGAGAAAGATTCCTTCTGGGCCTTGCCATACTTCCATACCTAGGAAGTAATGCATCAATCCGAGATCTTTCATCTCAAATTCTGTAGCTAGCTTCTTCTTGCTTTCCATGATCCGTTTCTCATTTCCTGTCAGAAATAGATCATCCACATACAGTAATAGTATGATAGGTTCATCATCCATAACCTTAAGGTAAAGGTTAGGATCAGCTTTAGTTTTGGTAAAGCCCAAGCTTGTCAAGAAGCTATCAATTATGTGATTGAACATCGTTCACACTCTGCATTGAGTGATCTTATGCATATCTATCCATGCCATCTCCCATCAAATGGGTATACCGATATGAGCCTCAAGATCATTCAAACTCTATGGTGAGTTCCTTCTTGCATCCATATAAAAGAAGAATGTCATCTGTATATAGAAACCATCTTCAACCTTGTAGCAAAGGTTGAAATCTGCATCACCTGTGGTGATCATTAAGCTCATCAAATGACTATTGATCTTGGGTACCCGTACAAAGATTTCTTCAATCGTGTAATCCTCTATCGAATCCTGGGAGTTTGCTCAATTCGCACTTCTTCTTCAATTACACCATTAAGAGAACGGTTTTGTCTAGCCACGTGGAGAAAACATCTCATCATGATTCTCTCTCTATCTAAGAGAATCCTCTAGCCACGAGCCTTCTATACTACATTTGATTTGTAAGTCTTTTTGTTGAACATCCATCACTTGTTCTTTGGAATAGGTGTTCATCATCCATCTTTTGTAGATCATAGCACATGATCTTTCCTACAAATCAAGGTTAATTACATGATTAGTAATACTTTATAATCATCAAATCATGTTGACATGATAACATATTATGCATATTGATATGATTCACATAGTTATGCAACTATCTTGACCAATACTTTGGAAAAACACTTTTCCATATCATGTATGCATACAGTGGCTATCTAGATGCCTTCCATCTCTACTAGAACATACTATCAAGAGTGTGCACAACTCTTAGCATGTCAGCAAAGAGGTTTCGTTCTAGACAAGAAACAATGAAATGTTTGTCCAACTTACCCATCATATGCATATTAGTAGTATACTGTTCAATGCTATATGAATGCTTACACTATGCATAATATATTATGGGAGTACAAATATGCATACAACTGTTACGATCAATATCATTAACTATTTAGAGATTCAAATAACAACTCAAATACTTATCTTTTATGTTTGTGTGGTTTCCTCCCGCTTGACCTCTATTTTCCCTTTATGATAGCATCATGATTATATGTCTTTGAACTTATATCCATCCTGGACTACTATACATGCTTAAGTGTGCACTAGTGTTATCATTGGGCCATCATCAAGATCTCATACATGATCATACATACATTATTATAATCTCAATATTATCAAAACATTATGATTCTAAATAATCTTAAGCATGTATGGTCATGATCATTTCATACACAAGTATACTTATCTAAGATCCTAACACAAAGTAGGATTCTAACTTGATATAGGAAAGACATACTTGGATTAGTATGCATGCTTAGTTATGTCTAACATATCCAAACAGTATCTTCTTTGTTCTCTTCAATGATTTTGAGACCTTGTGCTAGTAACCTGCATATCTCATAAGTTAAGCATAGTAGAAACATATAATACATACCTCGTAAGTAGAGGTTCTATGTGATCAAAGACTATGGATGAGTCTTTGTCTTCATGTCATCATGGTCATATGGATTTGTCTTTCTTGATGTACCTTTTATGTTAGCAGACGACATCATCCTCATACAACACCATACGTGTATTAGTACAATCATAAGTGGCCTAACCCTAATCAATGAATGTATTATATTATTCACATGCATTCATATTTTTACTAAGGTGATCAGACAATATAAAATTAATCATGATTGTACTAACCTCAATAAGATGAAGACAAACATATCATGAACTTAATCATAAAACATATTTCAAAACATACCTGTATCTCCTCAAGTCATACCTGTCAAGATTGCTTGTAGTCTTCTCTAAAAGGGTAAAACCCTAACCATCCAAGGTAGATCTCTTGTAAACATCTTATATAGGTTCATGGTGCTAGGATGATAAATATCAGTTCCATTTAAGCCTCCTTCATTGCTTCCCTATGAGTCTCCCAACTTTGCTAGCGTTTCTTCTTACTTGGAAACCCTAATATTCAATCTCCTTCCTCCCACAACATTTTAATGGAGGAACAATATCTATGATGAATGGATTCCAAATACATTATAAAAGTTTCCAATGTTGCATCAGGTGTCTCTAACATTGGATGAGGTCCTTCCATACCTCAAAAACTGAAAACCCTAAGTGAGAGCTTCTTCTTCCTCTTCCTTGATTTCCTTCATTGAGCCATTTTAGATGTGCCGTATTGTTTCTGGTGTATCTCTGAAATTTTGGATCTGCAGGGTCTAAAACTTCTTCCTGCGGTATTCTGACCTGTCATATTTCCAACCCCACAGGTTTGAGATTTATTGGATTCTCCATCAGAGAGATATGCTCAGTTTCCCAACATGACCCGTTTAAGGGATGGAACAACATAGCGAACTTGTACGGAATGCCACATGTCCCTGTTTCATCTTCAACCTCTAAAAATCAGACCTGTGAAACTAAAGTCCGTTCCCTAATTGTCACTTTTTACATATATCCATTTGGAGCTTCCAATCCCGAGATATAACCTTTTTACCTAGGTCACCTGTTTAGGACTGCATTCTGGAAGAGGAAGAAACCCTAACTTGTATGGACCATATCTCAGAAAGTACAACAAATATGACTCTGAAATTCGAACACAAGGTACAGGAAAATTTCATCTTCAACCTGTCCAATTTTTAGATCTTGAACCTTCGCCAAAATGGATTTATAGCGGAAGTTCCACGATGACTAGGTTTTTCTATACAAAACCCTAACTTTCAAATTGTCGCAAGTGAGACAAGTGTTGTAAGTGCCATACATTGCCTTCCTTCAGGATAGCTATGATACCATGTTAAGATTAAATATTCTAAGATAGATAACTTCAGTATTCCATTCAATTTCACAACAATAGCATATACAGGATCACTGAAAGAATAACAAGCATAGCATAAACACAAGAGACACAATTTATCCTGGGAAACTCTCATGGGGTAGAAAACCAAGCAAAGCTTCCTCAATATAGATGACCAAAACATAAAAATATGCAATCCCCAAACATGATCTCCTTCTCCTCCTTTGCATATCTCTCCCTCTCCTATGCGAGTTTCACAAGTGTGTGAATGAATGAGTGAGTGTAATAAATGAGGATCACACACCCTCTATTTATACTTTACCTCTTACTAGACAAAATACCTAACTAGGTCTGCCCCAACATATAAAACCCAATGCTGACTGGGCTCACCCCACTAGGGGACTTAAACACCCCATTACAACTGACTCTAGTCCGACCCCACTAGGGAAGTGTAATAACCCAAGTTACCACATTCTGACGGAGGAAAAAACATCTTCGGATATAATAATAATTTATTGATGGAGGAATGAAACATCTCTGGATAATAAGGTACAAATAGAATATTCTTAGCAGTTA
The DNA here is from genome assembly GCA_027924585.1 of Larix kaempferi. NCBI lineage: Eukaryota > Viridiplantae > Streptophyta > Pinopsida > Pinales > Pinaceae > Larix > Larix kaempferi. Next base: position 71,199,645 of record BSBM01000361.1, on the reverse strand, counting down.
CAATATTTCAACATTCCCCTTGTCGCTCATGAAGCTAAAATCATCGAATTGGGGCACTACCAATTGTCCGTGAGCTACCTAGACATAGTAGGATTTGAATAAATGTAAATTAGACTGAGAAAGAAGGTTATGTAGGAAATTTAGTTTATCTAATTACCTACACATTCAATGATGTTCTTAATCCCTTAAATCAGGTTCATCATACCCCAAACCTAATCCCTTCGAAAAAAAATTCACATGTTCATTCTAACATTGATCACATGAATGGAAACTACAACCAACCTTCATGTTTAGCATAAGATATAGTGGATACATTTGGTAAAGTTTACAATATGTCCAAAAATATTGACTAATTATTACTGGAATTTTAGCTAGAGAAATCAAACCCACTTAAAGACAACACAAGGGCTGGTGCAAGCTAATGTTGACCACTCATGATGTGTTAGTCGCAATGGACTTCCGGAAAAACAGAAATCTGAACGTCAAAAAGAAATATTAGAGCTACCTACACAACTTTTTGGATATGGCATAAGAATATGAAACGTAGACAATCATATTACCTTCTGGAATATATAACTATTATTTATGGAAATTGAGTATAACTCCCAAAAAATGGGGTTCTCCTAAGGTTGGTATGTTATTTTTTTAAGAAAACATAATGAATATGTTTGCGTTGGGCCCTAGTTTTGGTATGCAAATGGTGGAATTTTGTGAAAAAATTATATACAGTCGTAGATAATAGGCCGTTCTAGTGAAATGCTATTTTTCCATATTTATTTATGTTAATTTTATTTTATTTTTTAATTAAGGAAGTCGGCCAAGCCCTAAAATGACTAGGTCGAGCATTGGGTCCTAACATCATGGTCTTAACATAATCAATGAACTTTGTTTTGTTTTTAGGATGTAGTTATTTGTGTGTACTTGTGCAGGTTCTTTTCCGTTTTCAAAATAGGTGAGCCAATCAAAAGTTATAGACGAAGGAAATAACCTACTTTTTGTGTGAGATTGATGTTAGTGCAATTAAAATTAATTAAAAAATAGAAACAAATAATAGATTTAATATAAAATCACATATTCGAAATCTACACACATAGTTCTACAAGTATGTGCAATTTCATTTGTAGTGGACAAGTGTAGCATACGCAGAAGCATGCTCGAAATAGAAGAAGTTATAGAATCAGATGTATTTTGTTATAACATAGTCCAAGCCACTTGGTTTGGCAACCCAAACCTAAAACCAAAGCGGCCAAGTCATCCACCATGATGGTGGAAAAGGAATTTCCCGCCAAAATTTAGAAATTTAAATGATGCGTGTGCGTTATTTTAAATACACATGTATGCACTAAGAGCTCGTACGCGCTATTTAGTGCGTACGCGCTATTTAGCGCGTACGTGCTCTTAGTGCGTACGCTATTTAGTAAGAGGGTGATGAGGAAGTTGATGATGAGGAAGAAGATGATGATGAGGAAGAGGGTGATGAGGAAGATGATGATGATGGAGATGATGATGAGGAAGAGGGTGATGACGATGATGATGATGAAGATGATGATGATGATAATGAAGATGATGGATGATGATACGATGGTGATGATGATGATGATAATGATGATGATGATCATGATGATGATGATCATGATGGTGATGATGGTGAAAACGATGATGATGAAGATGATAAAGATGATGATGATGATGATGATGAGGATGATGATGATGGAGATGTTGATGAGGAATAGGGAGATGACAATGATGATGAAGATGAGGACAATGATGATGATGATGACGACGATGATGAGAATAACGAATATGATGATGATGATGATGATGATGATGATGATTATGATGATGATGATGATGAATACCATGAAGATGATGATTATGCCAATGACAATGATGATCTGTTGATGTATATGTAACTTCGGAATGTATTTCATCTGTGTATTTTATATATATTCTTTGTACCCTTAATAGAGATGTGTTATTCCTCTATAAGGAAGTGTCGTCATGTGGATTGAAAAGTGTCACAAGTGTGTGTACTTGCCGATGGGTTATTAGACCACCATGTGTTGGGTCGGCCCTGAAATATATATATTATACTGTGATGTACCTAGATAGACAAGTCGGCCCCATAAGGTCACTGGGAAAACAGATCAGTATAAATAGAGATCAGGTGATCTCTATTTAGATCACTCGAAAAAGTAACTCACTCTCACTCAGAAAGTGGTGCACTAGTGAGGAGGGGGATCATCTACTACTAGGAGACTATCTCAGTGTATTTTGGTTGTACTTTGGTTGAGCAGTTGCTCTCTCTATCTCTGAGGAAGTTGTGGGGTTTTTCACCTTAGGGTTTTCCCCACGGAAACTCTGTGTCTCTTGTCTCTTATTCTTTTGATTCTTGTGATGCTTGTCATATTGTGATTGTCATGCATTGATATACTGTATATGTTATTCTCTCAGCAAATATCCTAGAGTATTGTGAATTAATGCTCAAAATTTAGCATGGTATCAGAGCTAACCTGAGAAGAAGACATTTTGCAATGACGAAAGCTTGAGTTCCTTGTTTATTGGGTTTCTCTACACAGATTTTTGAAAATCAGTATAGTAGATTGACTCTACTCATCAAGGCGCATCTATCTGTCCAATCAGAATTCAATTCCGAGCATTTTCAGATTTGGCCCTAAAACTTAGGGTTTCCACAAAAATAGGAATTTCCGGAATCTGAAGGTATAGCTGGAAGCTCCTTGCAAAAATTGAAGTTTAGAGATTTGGATCGAGATTTTTGGCTGGGTAGATCTCCAGGAAATGCAAACCCTAATTCAGGGCTCTCCCTAGTGAACTGGGGAGGACAAAAAGGCAATTCTGAAGGGTAAAACTTTGTTGATCTCAAATTCTGAATACACCAGGCTGATCAGCTCATCAAGGCACATCTTTCTATCCTTTCAAAAATTTGAAATTCACATTTTGAATTTTTAGGGTTTTTTCGACAAACCCTAATCCAGGACCAGATCCAGTTTTCAGCATTTCAAGTGGTAAGACCTAAATCTCTTCTATTTCTATTTGAAGTACTCTTTAAGATGTCTCTCCACACCAAGCTTGAGGATAAGATTGAAGGGGATGATAACTTCTGAGCCTAGAAGTATAGGATTAGGTTAATCCTAGAAGAGAATGAGTTGGACTCATATGTGAAAGAAGACATCCCTATCCTAGAGGATGAAGAGGCCAAGGTATTGCATAAGAAGAACTTGGTCAAGGCAAAGAGAATCATTGTTGATTCTATCAAAGACCATCTCATACCCCATTTGTCTTCTCTTAAGACACCCAAAGAGATGTTTGACTCTTTGACCAAGCTATTTGAAGGGAAGAACATAAATCAGAAGATGACCCTGCGGAACCAATTGAAAGGAGTAAAGTTTCAGAATGGAGAAACCATTCAATCTTATTTTTCAAGGGTCTCCCAGATCAAGGAACAACTAGAAGCAGTGGATGAAATGGTGGAGAATGGTGAAGTGGTGATGACCACTCTAAATGGCCTACCCAAGTCATGGGATTCCTTCATTCAAGGAATTTGTGCAAGGAAGAAGTTGATCTCCTTCAACATATTGCGGGAAGAATGCTCTCAAGAAGAAGCTAGACTTATAGCTTGTGAGGAAAAGATGGGAGGTGAAGATCAAGCTCTTGCAGCTCACACCAAAAGAAGCAAAACCAAGAAGGAGCACTCTCGCCACAATAGATCCTATCAAAAGAGTAAGAAGGACCTAAGATGCTTCACATGCAATGAGAAGGGTCACTTTGCTTCAGATTGTCCCAAGAACAAAAGGGATAATAACAACAATAAGAAGAAGAAGGGCAGCAAAAGAAGGTTTCATGCTCATGCTACCGAAGATGATGAACCCCCAAAGAAGAAGGCTAGGGCAGAAAGTGATAGTGATGATGACTCATCAAGTGAAGAAGAGTATGTTCTGATCTCTGCTCTCACAGGTACTATCTCCCATGGTTGTAATGATTGGTTAATTGACAGTGGGGCTTCCAAACACATGACTGGATTTAAGGAATCTTTTGTGAACCTATCTGAACATGAATCACCCCATAAGGTGAAACTTGGGGATGATTATCAATACCCAATCAAAGGAAGTGGTGAAGCCTCCTACAACCTAGATTCTGGAAAATATTTGAAGATGAAAGAAGTCCTTTATGTACCTGGGCTCAAGAAGAACTTACTCTCCATCTCTGCATTGGATGCAAAAGGTTTGAGGGTTGCATTTGTGGATGGCCAAGTCCTAATGTGGCCAAAGGGAAAGACCATAGATGATGCAGTAGTGATTGGAGAGCAAGAGGAAGGTTTGTATAAATTGAAGGGACAACCTGAACATGCCATGGTGCATGAATCCATGGAGCCAAGTGAACTTTGGCATAGAAGACTTGCTCATATGCACTATAGGGCACTTCCAATTGCAAGCAAGGCTGTAGAGGGTCTTCCTGAAATCAAGACCAAACATGAAGGTGTTTTCAAAGGATGTGCAAAAGGTAAGAACATTAAGAAGGCTTTCCCGAGTAGTGAAAGCAAGGCAAAAGATATCCTGGAAATCATCCACTTAGATGTATGTGGTCCTATGTCATCCAGTTCTCTTAGTGGGTATGTTTACTATGTCTCATTTATTGATGACTTCTCCAGGAAGACTTGGGTATACTTCTTGAAGAACAAAGATGAGGTGTTTGATAAGTTCAAGGAATTCAAAACCCTGATGGAGAATCAAACTGACAAGAAGATCAAAACATTCAGATCCGACAATGGTGGAGAATTCACCTCAGGTGACTTCAAGAAGCTTTGCAGTGATTCAAGGATTAAGAGGGCATTTACTGCTCCTTATAATCCTCAACAGAATGGAGTTGCAGAAAGGAAGAATAGAACTATCATGGAAGCAGCAAGATCAATGCCGCATGACCAGGATCTACCTATGCATCTATGGGCAGAAGCAACTAGAACAACTGTATATGTGCAGAACAGAACACCCCACAAGATATTGGACAACAAGACACCAGAAGAGGTCTTTTCTGGTAATAATCCTGAAGTCAGCCATCTCAGAATATTTGGTTGTCCAGTATACACTCATGTCCCAAAGGAAAAGAGGACTAAACTAGATCCTTCAGGAAAGAAGGGTATCTTTGTGGGTTACAGTGAAAGCTTGAAGGCCTACAGAATATACTTTCCAGGGTTCAAGAAGATTGATGTCAGCAGGGATGTAACATTTGATGAAAACTCAGCATTCATCACATCAAGGAAGGAACCTATCAAAGTTTATGAAGAACCTAAGGAAACTAGATTTCAAGACACTACCATGACTGAAGAAGTTCCAGAAGTTATTCGTGAGTTTGAAGATCCGCAAGAACCTGTAGATCCACCCTGTGAGGATAACTCTCACAAGAGGAAACCTGCATGGGCTAGAGAGCTCATTCAAGATGCAGAAATATTTGGCATTCTAGAAGAAGAACACAAAGCAAAGAAGAGAACCAGATCACATACCAGCTATGTTTGTTTACTCTATGACATTATGAACAACGAGCCTTCTAGTTATGAAGAAGCAGCAGAAAAGAAAGAATGGAAGGATGCCACGGTTGAGGAATACCAATCAATAATGAAGAATGATGTTTGGGATGTTGTCCCAACACCTAAAGAGAAGTCTCTTGTGACTTCCACATGGATCTACAAAATCAAGCATGCTACAGATGGCAATGTAGATAAATACAAAGCAGGATTTGTAGCTCGTGGCTTCTCTCAGAAAGAGGGAATAGATTATGAAGAAACTTTTGCACCTGTAGCTAGGTATACTTCCATCAGAACAATACTTTCCCTGGCTGTAGCTATGAAATGGAAAATACACCAGATGGATGTCATGACTGCTTTCTTGAATGGTGTAGTTGAAGAGGAAGTATATGTGGAGTAGCCACTCGGTTTTGAAATACATGACAGGGAGTCATATGTGTGCAGATTGAAGAAAGCCTTGTATGGCTTGAAACAAACTCCCAGAACTTGGTATGGTAGGATGGACAGTTTCCTATCTAGTTTGGGCTTTACCAAGAGTAAAGCGGATTCCAACCTTTACTACAAGGTTGAGGAAGGGAATCCTATGATTCTACTCCTGTATGTGGCTGACTTATTTGTAACAGGAGATGACAGATTGATTGCAGATACTAAGAGGAAGCTTGTTGCTGAATTCGATATGAAATATTTGGGAATGATGCACTATTTCCTAGGTATGGAGGTGTGGCAGAGTGCAGGTGGGATCTTCCTTGGTCAAGGGAAGTACACAGTGGATATCATGAAGAGATTTGGGATGATGGATTGCAAGGCCATAGCCACACCTATGGCATCGAATCTAAAGCTTCTATGTGATGCTTCATCTGAGCCGGTTGATGTCTCTATGTATCGTCAGATGATTGGGTCCTTGATGTACCTGACGAACACGAGAGCAGACATTTGCTTTGCTGTGAATACATTGAGTCAGTTCCTGACAGATCCGAGGAGTGTTCACCTGGTTGCTGTAAAGCATGTTCTGAGGTACCTGAAGGGTACAGTGGATTATGGGCTCAAGTATGAGGTGAATCAAAAGTTTAACCTCCAGGGTTATGTTGATTTAGATTGGGCTGGAAATGTTGCAGATAGGAAGAGCACATATGGGTGCTGCTTCAATATGGGATCAGGTGTGATATCTTGGTCTAGCAGGAAGCAGTCCCGCGTAGCACTGAGTACAGCTGAGGTAGAGTATGTTGCAGCCTGTTCAGCTAGTTTTGAGGTAGTATGGCTACGGAAGCTACTGTCTGAGTTATTTGATCTCCCGTTGGATGCTACTGGTATCTTATGTGATAACCAGAGTTGTGTGAAGCTATCCGAGAATCCAATGTTTCATGATAGGTCGAAACACATAGAGATCAAATATCACTATATCAAGGATATGGTGCAGAGAGGAGCTGTGAAGCTCCTATATGTTGTGATGGACGAGCAGATTGCAGATGTGTTGACGAAGACACTAGCCAGGGTGAAGTTCGAGTACTTCAGAGAGAGGCTTGGCTATCTTCAGATCGAGGACACTTCGAGGAAGAAGTGATAGACACATCTGCTAAAGCCATTCCAAGCATGTTGGAAGGAGGATCCTTCACATGGCTGTGGATGTAAGCGCTGGATGATGAGCATCAGGATGATGTTCTGGTTTCTGTTGGATATGAGCAGTTGGATCATTTTTATGTATGTATGTATGCATCATGTTGGATGCTGGATATGATCAGTTGGATCATTTATATGTATGTACGCATCATGTTGGATGTTGGATATGATCGGTTGGATCATGTGTATGTATTTTTGTATATGCATCATGTTGGATGCTTGGACCATGTATCTATATATGTATCAGGTGGATACATTGTATGATCAGGTGGATCATGTATGGTGATATGTATCATGTATTTGTATTTGTATCAGGTGGATCATGTATGATGATATGTATCAGGTAGATACTTGGTATGCATCAGGTAGATGCATTGTATGATCAGGATGATCATGGATGACGAGCTTCAGGATGTTGCTCCAGATGACATGCAGCAGGATGTTGCAGTGATGATGATCAGGATGATCATGTGTACATCAAGATGATGTATGGTGAGTATCAGGTTGATACTCTATGGCCGTGGATCAGGTTGTGCAGATGAGCATATAATTCGTTGCCCTGGGAGATTTGCAGATAGTCTTTCAAGGTTTTGCCTATGGCATGTAATTCGGTGCCCTGAGATATCTGGAAAATGCTCTTTTGAGGTTTTGCTCTTGGAGGACATATAATTCGTTGCCTTGGGAGATCTGTAGATAGTCTTATGAGGTTTTTCCTATGGCATGTAATTCGTTACCCTGGGATATCTGGCAGATGCCCTTTCGAGGTTTTGTCCTATGGCATGTAATTGGTGTCCCTGGGAGATCCGATAGGTTGGGCTGTGTGCCCGTAATTAGTCTTGGGATGCTCTTGCGAGGTTTTTCCATGACCACATGTAATTCGTGCCCTGGGAGATCCTATAGATAGATCTGTGTGCTCATAACAGCCTGGGATGCTCTTGTGAGGTTTTGTGGTGACCACATGTAATTCGTGCCCTGGGAGATCCTATAGGTAGAGTTGTGTGCTCGTAACAACCTGGGATGCTCTTGCAAGGTTTTGTGGTGAGGTCACATATAATATGGCCCTGGGAAATCTGCAGATAGTCTTTCGAGGTTTTTCCTATGACATGTAATTCGTTGCCCTGGGATATCTGGAAGATGCTCTTTCGAGGTTTTGTGACGGATGTAATATGTCCTGAGGATTCCACAAGTATGGCCAATGATGATGAAGACCTGTAGGTGGTGGGCCTACATCCAGTATGAAAAAGGATTGGCTATGTAGAACTTCCTATGATGAGTAGAGTCAGAGATTGGTTGAGAAAGCAGCAGTAGTGACGATGATGATGATGATGATCCTGAGAAGAAGACTTGTCTATCAGATCTGTGTCGAGAAATACCTTCCTAGTTAAGAGGGAGTGTTGATGTATACGTAACTTTGGAATGTATTTCATCTGTGTATTTTATATATATTCATTGTACCCTTAATAGAGATGTGTTATTCCTCTATAAGGAAGTGTCGTCATGTGGATTGACAAGTGTCGCAAGTGTGTGTACTTGCCAATGGGTTATTAGACCACCATGTGTGGGGTCGGCCCTGAAATATATATATTATAATGTGATGTACTTAGATAGACAAGTCGGCCCCATAAGGTCACTGGGAAAACAGATCAGTATAAATAGAGATCAGGTGATCTCTATTTAGATCACTCGGAAAAGTAACTCACTCTCACTCAGAAAGTGGTGCACTAGTGAGGAGGAGGATCATCTGCTACTAGGAGACTATCTCAGTGTATTTTGGTTGTACTTTGGTTGAGCCATTGCTCTCTCTATCTCTGAGGAAGTTGTGGGGTTTTTCACCTTAGGGTTTTCCCCATGGAAACTCTGTGTCTCTTGTCTCTTATGGTTTTGATTCTTGTGACGCTTGTCATATTGTGATTGTCATGTATTGATATACTGTATATGTTATTCTCTCAACAAAGATCCTAGAGTATTGTGAATTAATGCTCAAAATTTAACATGATCATGGTATTCATCATCATCATGATATTAGTCATCATCATCATCATCATCATCATCATCATCATCATCATCATCCTCATCCTCATCCTCATCCTCATCCTCATCCTCATCCTCATCCTCATCATTTTCGTCATCTTCATTATCATCAACGTCATTGTCATCACCCTCTTTTTCATCATCATCAACAACAACATCAACATCTTCATCATGATATTCATCATCAACATCAGCGTCATCATCATCGTCATCACCATATTTGTCATCATCATCATCATCTTCATCATCATCATCATCATCACCACCACCACCACCATCTTCATCATCATCATCATCATCATCATCATCATCATCATCTTCAGGATCATCATCATTGTCTTCATCATCATCTTCATAATCATCATCATCGTCATCACCCTCTTCCTCATAATCATCACCCTCTTCCTCATCATCATCTTCATCATCATTGTCATCACCATCATCGTCATCGTCTTCAT